>JAQFYU010000680.1:0-19587 GCA_034694905.1 Ceratophysella granulata | reverse complement strand
ACGACATACTCTTCTCTCATACCACTTTTCATTAATTTTTGGATTACGGAATGAAGGTTTTTGGATGACCTAACGAAAGTTCTGGGATGCCACAATGAAGGTTTTTAAAAGGATGACATACTGGGAGATTACATACTGGGAGTAAGCCCGTAAATAATGGTGAGCTGATTTTAACTATTAATGACTCGCGATTTTGTCCTCTCCTTTCACATGCCACATTTTAGTGTAGATAGTTGAATTAACTCGACCCTAAGAAGATGGGGCAAGTGGACTTCTGCACCTTCCTATGCCGAATCCCATGCCACATCTTTTTAAAGCTAACTGGATTCGGTTAAACTCCACAAAACATGACAAGTGACCGTCTATAAGGAACTATTTCCATTCGGTGAGCGAAACGTAAAATTAGATCCTGTAAACGCGTCAGAGAACAATTATTAAATAGGGTCCTTCTGGTGTAACAGAACTTGGCCAAGGCTTTAGGGAAATGGAACCAAAGGGAAATTTTTCGTTTGTTTGATCTCATTTTGTGTGCTTTCTTCTATTGTTTGCCCATCTTCTTTCCTCTAAAATAGCTTTCAAGTACGCTATCATCCCAGCCATGGTCTCACAACTTTTCCATAACTGTGAAAGAAATAATCGTATTCTGGATTTCTGACCATGAAACATGGAAGTGCGTATCTAATCCTGGGTCGGAAATAAGTCTGTATACATTTTAACAACAACATATATTTAAAACCATGCATACATTAAAGATCTGTATTCTGTGTTTTGTGTGAAATTAGTCACTAAAAATATTTTACGATTTTTGAATAAATGAACGCTTCTGCATTTCTGAATCCAGTCATTGAGATCCCAGTGAACAAAAAAGGTACAAATAGCCTGTCATCAATTGTAGCTCTTCTCTACACTTCCTCTCAGCATTAAGCCAGCTCAGAAACCTGAAAAGAAGGAATTGTAAAATCAAAACCATATGCAGCGTTGAGGGCTGAAGGATTGATGTTGATCTCATAAATGGACATGAGTAATGAGCCCAGCATCGCCTTTCTCCACACAATAATTTACCCCCTCCGCTCCAGTCTCAAGTGTTCCAAAAAAAAGGTGAAGATGGGTCTTTGAATTCAATTCGTGTCTGACTCGTGCATTCGCTTAGTTGTGGTAACAAGGACACACATTGTGTCTTGTCTCAAAGTATTTGGGAGAATGGTGCCTCTGAGTCTCGTTAAAAATTATTATGAGGGATGAATAATAATAACCATCACCACTTCCTGTGAACTTCTTGTCTTCTTCCCTCTCAAGGTGTTTTAGCCCTCTAAACGACTTGGCTCCGTTATGTTATGCTAAACATTCCACAATCCACAATACTCAACTCAAGATTCTCCCGATCCAATTCTAGGATTTAAAACTTAAGTTTTTAGAGTTCTACGCCAAAAATTCCTAGAAAAACTGTTCACTTGAAACATTAAAAAAATGTATTTTACAATATAAATTGTTTAAACAATTTCTAATTTTTTACTACAATTCAGCCAAAAAATTGAATTACAATGGAAATTCAATCTTAAAAAGTCCAAACTCGTTTGTTTTTTAATTCAATACCCTGCAACTATAAAGCGCCGCCAGATGGCTGATTCGAAAGCTATTGCTCTGCAGAACAACGGGCAATTTTTGTTTAATTGAAAAACAGTAAATATGCCTAAAAAAGTGGCCTCAAAGTTGACGGATTGGTTTTAAGGGTCAAGGATTCATCATTTCACAGATCTGCGTTTATAGCATTATGCTGTGACATTAGGTTGAATTTCTAAGAAAAGGTCATTAGGCATCTACATTTACATGCTTAATTTATTAGCATTTTGGTAAAGAATTTGGAAGACCCGATTTGCGTAGAAACCAAGCCCAGTTAACAGCTACTTAGGGAGCTGGGTGAAGCGGCGTGTCGTGTGCCCCAAAAATTTTATCACTCAAGGAAGACGACAAGACACACACATAGTTTTTATCTCTCATTTCAAAAACATAAATTAAATATCCCCTTCCTACCACATACGGCAGAGCCAGATCCACGTATTTCACACTCCAAATTTCTCACATGAAGTTTCTCCATAATTCATCTCAATCCCGTGAACCTCCGTTACTTGGGACATTAAGCCGTAAATCAGACACCGTTTATGAGCCTCTTCTCTTTTCTAACCGGCTCGGCTTCCATGCAGTATGCAGCTTATGAGCATGAACGGAATTCTTATGCGAAATTGCATTTTTTCAGCCATTGATTTTTGCAGATTTTTGGTTTTAAATAAATACCAAATATTGAACTGTATATTTGTGCATATCTAAATGCTTTAGTGTATATCCGCAAATTTTGATTTTTGCAGACTTGTTTCATATTTTGGAGTTTTATAACATTATACATTTTTACAATATATTTTGATACATTTTGATCAACATTTTTCTTTTAAACGTAGTAAGTAGTATTTAATTGATTTTTTATTGTTCCAGACTTGAGAATTTTCATATTTAAATTGCAAGTTCATGGCTATGCCTGTGCTGAAATTTTCAACATTTTCGCGATTTTATTTTATTTTTATGTTTTTAAGCATTATTTTTTCGTTTGCCCAATTTGACTGACTGGATTTGATACCATAAGCATTTTCGTTGTCAAAAAATACGTTGAAACTAAATTTGCGGTGTATTTATTGACATTTTATTGCATATTTGAGTAGATTGAATCATTTTCTATTGCAGAAAAGCCTTTCCATAATTTTATGAACCGTTGAAACAGTTGGAAGCCTCAAACATTGCAACATAAAGACGTAAGTCACACAATGTAATATTACATTGCTGGAAACAGGCGTTGAACGTGTAATTAATCGTTCATGTATCTGTTCCTAGCGATGAAGCAATGAATTCAGGTAATCTGGAACCAGAATCAAAGACCTAGTTAAAGATGGACCCGATAACCCTCCCCTGAATCCACCACTGTGTACCCAACAATTGAGAAATACTTTGATTTCCCAAACCGCCCATTTCCTATCTCCGTCTTGGAAAAGAATGGGCTACCTTGAGTCCCTGCAGCCTGGCTACAGAAAGATGTCGACATTACTAAATCCCCATTGTTTGCTGAGCGGAGAACGTGGGAGTAGAAAGAGTATTTGGGATTGAGAAGTTGGAGATGATGTAATAATTTGATATCAATAGTGTGAAAGGGTTCAAATTGAAAAATTGAAGACGAGGACAAACTCTTTGATTTATTTTTTTGTCGTAAGGACAAAAAGCTTTTTTTTAAATCTCAACTGAAGTACAATAGAGTTTTTGGAGAAGCCCTGTTGTTCCCTTCAATCAAAGACGAAGAGGAATTAGGACTTTGTGTGCTTATGGGCCAAAAGCTGAGAGACAGAGACCGATTAGAGTTGAGGACGGACCTTGGCTTGGTGTATTGCATGAACTCCGATTTATTCTCGGACCCATTGTACTTTCAAACAGAGAATTGAAAAGACGAGTTGGAAGAAAAGAAGCTCTCCCTACGCTTTCTCATGTGTGTGTGTGTGTGTGTTGGAAGGCGAGAAGACAAAACAAATAAAAAGTGTGGGACAGGATGAAATGAAATCCAGGCGTCATAATAATAATACACACAAGATCCTAAGTACAATCATGTGGGGAAGGGGATTGTTTGTTTCCTGGTCTAACCCTACAGCCACTAGACTCGGGTAATTTGCTCTACGGAACATTTTCTTTTACAACAACGGACCAATTCGTCACTTGTCAGCGCTTCTGTACTGGGGTGCTCAATGTACTTCTATTCTAAAACTGGGATCCAGTTTATCCGTGTCGTAGTGGAATTTTGCCAGATGCTTCAAATACCCATGCAATTTTTTTTATTTAAGAAAGGCGAATTCAATGACATTGAACTTAATATTATTTTCCTCCAAATATGTCCGAGTTTCAACCCAAAAAGACAAATTTTCACCCTTTCAAGTTAGGTTAAGAAAAAGCGTTAGCGGGCGAGTTTGGCATTTTTTGCGTTTAGGTAAAGGTTAGGTTAGGTTATGTTAGGTTTTTCCCTTCGAGCATGCCCACACAAATTGGATCCAAAAAAGCTTCATAGATATAATCAGGCCTGAAATTTACGGGCAATGTTTCGGTGAACTTAAGCAATTCTGCAAGGTTATGGTCGATTGGGCTAATTTTGCGGCGATAAGCTCATTTATTTGCGGTGACAATAAATCATAGCGTTTATGATCGTGAATCCTGTAATTTGCGTTCCCTTGTATTGAAACTGGCGTGATCCAAAAATACAGATGTAGCAAAATATTTCCCAAATATTTTCAACTCAGAAGAACAAATTTTTACCTTTTTTGCAATTTTTTGTAAAAATCATTCACTATATAAAATATTTCCAGGCAATTTGTGACCAAATATTGGATTTATAGGCAAAGAATGCTGTAATACTGTAAGCTGCCCATGCATACTGATTTACCTCAAAATCGCTTGACGACATACGAGAAGAGACTTCAGCACGTAACCCCTAAATTGTTTGGTATGAGCCACTGAAGCCGGATTTGATGGGTTATACGTTATACTACCTTAACAAGGGAACAATAGATGAAAAGAAAGAAAAGTGAGTGAAAGGAGCGACAAAGTTTGATTTTCTCTTCAAGAAAAAACCTCAGCAGTTCACATAGATTCTATTGTAACCTGTTGGGCTTCTCAGACTCCAGCACACTACAATGCTCCAGAAAAGCCATGTTTTCTCACAATACAACAGGGGAGGCTTAAACCTTGAAAACCCTTAATGCAATAACATTAGGCCAACTTGACAACAGAGAAACCAAAATTACCCAACTTTCCACCTCCACCCTTTATCAACTTGAGTCAACCACTTTTCTACTTTTACTTCGGGCCTGATTTTACAAACAAGGCAAATGCTGCTAATACTTCCTTTTCTAATTTTGAGAAAAGGAAAGCCAAGCCAAGCCACCGTATCTAAATCCCAAGATTTGTCAACTTCAGGATGAAACGGGTAGAAGTTGAGACCATGTTTTCAATTACCTTAATGTTCCTCATTTATAATTATCCTGATGGGATTGAGGCTTTCCTCGTACTGGAACATATTGTGCAATTTAGGCTGAAGGAGAAGGAAAGAACAGAAACTTTTCTGGTTTGGACGGGATTCCGACCGACATCAATATTGACGTCTGGTTTGGTTTCTTCTTGTTTGATAGAAAGGAAAGTCGTTTCGGCATGACACTTATGCACAGGTCTCTCTGAATGATGTATTTTCTCTCTCCAAATTCAACTAGGGAGACTTTTCTTACCAACTTTTTGGGGAAATAGAAGAGGAATGCTTTGCTACGCTTATTTCCATCCTTTGATTGAACCTGAGAGAAAATAAAACTTGGTTTGTCGGCTCTTAGCTCAAATGAGCTTTCCCTATTTTTATTTTGAGTTTGGGCTAGTCTATGCTATCCTTAAGTACACCTTAAGCAGCTAGTCCGTCCAACTTTCTCCAAGGATTTGTCAAATTTCATAGTGTTAACTGATTAGTAAGAAGGAATTCTTATACAAATTGTTTTTTTCGAGGACCCGTTGTAGATTTTTGAACTTAAGATCTCAGTGATTCACACTGGCTTGGTTATAACCAAATTTTATGCATATTTAAAGGATTTAGTTTATATTTCATATTTTGATGGTTTTCTAGCAGATTTTGGAGTTTTTTTTTCATTATCTGTTTGTATTTCTACATATTTTGACATTTTTTAATGTAATAAGTTCTATTGTACTAGCTTTTAATTCAAAAATTTTCTAAAATTTCTAGTTTGTCGACATTATCTTTTTTGTAATTTAATAAATTCGTGCTTAGAATGTTAATTTGATGTTCTTTTAAATTTTGTTTTTGCGTTTATACAACTTGTCTACCTGGATTATATAGACATTGACTTTTTCTAAATTAATATACGTATTTTGGTCGTCAACTACTTTGCGAGATGCGAGTTTAGTGTGTATATTGACATTTTTGCTGCATTTTTAAGTGTACATATTGGCGGTTTTGCGGCATATTTTAATTCGTTTATTGAAATCTTTGTCGCGTATTTAGTGCATATGCTGGACGTTTTACTGCAAATTTTAGTGTACATTTTGGCTGTTTTGCTGTATATTTTTACTTTACAAATTGACATTTTACAACATATTTTTAGTGTACATATTGGCATTTTCCTGCAAATTTTAGTGTATATATTGCCAGTTTTGTTGCATCTTATTCGTCACATATTGACCAGTGCGTAGTGCATTGGAATTTAGACTACATTTTCACTGCATAATAGGTCCATTATTTATTGCATACGATACTTTCCTTGCCGACATTTAAGTAAGTACGTCATTGAATTTAGAAAATAATCCCTAGGTTTATGCAACTTTGCCACGTAGGAGAAAGGAAAATCAGATTTTAGTATAATACAGTGATGTAGGAATGAGTAAGCTCCAAAGTTGAATGAAATGGGGACCAAAGCTCCAATCCGACTTTTAATGTAGAAAGTACCTAATTATCAAAAAGTTCTTTTATTCAGAACATTCTATTGACAAACTTTATATGTTTTCCTGGCTTCTGGACTTTTCTCTCTGCTTTGTGCTTTGTGTAACTTAGCACACTCGCTCTCCGTTTTTCTCTGAAGATAAATACAAAATAGGGAAAGTTGGTACTGTTTTTCAGACCTAAGAAGGAATAGATTAGTTGAAACCTATTCTATTCACGTGAACGCAAAGTTTTTTCTGAGCTAAATAAGAACCAAGAATGTAACTAGCATGTAATCAAGGCGATGCTTTAAAGTATGTACTGTGCACAACACAGTATACCGTCTTAAGAATTTTGAATTTTCATCTTTTGCAAAAGCTTGTTGTAGGCTAGACTATTATATTTGAATATTGTGTGTAGTAGATATTTTAATCCATTAAAAACGTTATTATTCTATCCGCTGACAATTATGCAGGATTCAATTCAACGAGCCACCAATAGCGTCAGCCTGGGAGATGCTACCAAATATACTCGTTATATTAAAAATGTTCTTTGTTATACATTTTAACATTGACTATTGTTTAACGGTGTTCACTGTAGTTCATTTCTGCAATTTAGTTAATATACTGCGATATTAAATTGCTTACCTGTAGTTTCACGTCAACCACTTGACCCATAATTCGACAAGGTCTTAAACAATAGCTCACTCAAGAATAAATATTAATTTAAAGTGTTCTAAATCCGGATATCATCCAGACCGTTTTATTGGTTTGAAATACGCGCCCTACAAAAGCGTTCACGTTAATTGTCGATATTTTATCCATAAGTTCAAATAGATCAACTAAATGACCAATAATTGAGCTTACTGTGCTAAAAACTGGTATTCTGCAGGTTGCAGTTTTTATGTTATTCTATGTATTTTATTTGCAATTATTCATTTCCCCAAGTTTTTCTATAAATTCATTTGAAACTCAAGCATCAGCTCTGAAAAACGATTTTAATGGTCAAATAAAGTCAGAATGAAGATGTAATTAAAATCCGGAGTACGAGAAAGCCCATCTTCTAATATAACCCGGGCGTTAACAGAGATCAGTCTGTGACACAGTAGTATGTACATAGTCGCCACTTTCTTCTAAAATTTAACATATAGCTTCAAATAAAAATAAAGGGACGTAATTTAGTTTTGTTTTTTATTGCACATCAATCAGAAAAATCGCCTACCGTCAATAATTAAATTAGCATTTTGCCTAAAAAATGGAAATTGACTCGTACAAGGATCCGAATTATTTTTTCGCAATTGACGTTAGGAAAATGGGATATAGAAGATGTGTATGTATGTAGCATTGGAGTTGTTCATCATTTGTTGTCAGTAGCCCATGGACATTTCTTTTATGGACTATACATCCCAAAATCCCAAATCCCAATACATGCAATGTTGGTCTACTGGGCTAGAAGCTGGAGCCGAGTCCAGAAATAGAGTGGACGGAATGTGACATTGGGAAGTGGGTACATGGAGAGAGTTGTCTTGTTGGTTTTGGTATTTATACACTGGGATGTATGGACAGAGGTTTTGATGAATACTGGGGAAAGAGAGGAACATAATACACAAACAACATTTCTTCAATTCCATCCACAAAGAATACGTAAAGGCCGAAAAAATGGCTAAAGAAAACAGTTGTGTGCTCACCAACCATTTTCCCTCTGCCTCTCTTTGATCTATTCATTCCATTTTCTCCACTCGGCCTCGCTTTCTCTCTCTCTGCCTTTCCACTCACTCGTTTTCACTCTTCTGCTTACAAATAAGTCAAAATATAGAAATAATGCCGCAAATCCCAACTTACGTAAGCGTATAATATGATGAGACAACCTACAACGCTTCTTTTGTAATCCAGCTCCTACATTCGCTCTATACGTAGTTACATCCACGCTCAGGCCTCGTTCTCTATTCATCAACTAATAGCAACCCACCCACGCCAATTTTCATCCCAGACTGTCTGGCCTTCAGCAGATCAATGTAAACCTGTATCCGCAGGTTTCTGCTACTGCAAAAGTATAGCTAACTTCTACATATGATAAAGCACGCAGCTAATTAATTGTGTTCTGACGATTAATTAGATCATACTACGAAATCCGAATGAACCATAAATATTGGTAGAAGTCTTGCAGGCCCTACTCATTTCATTAAAATCCAGGTGTGAGCTCAAAAAATTGAAGTCAAAAGTGAAAGAATATAAATGTACTTAAATGGACCAAATTTGCACTCAAATTATGCAAAATCATTGGTACGTGATAATCGACACGACAGTTAAACGGAGATATGGCTGATAACCGCACAACATGACCTGCAGTTTAACACACACCACTTAGATTGACATCCACGAGTTAATAGAAAAATCGAAACCCAATACTGCACTTAATTTGGCCAAAATTATGTTTAAATTATGCAGAATTAATGCCACGTGTCAATTGGCTTCTAGTATTATTTACGTCTTACTGTTAAATCGTTAACTACAGCAAAAAGCAGTTGCAATCACTAAAATTCAAGCCAGAAATTCCACTTAACTTGACCAAAATTACATTTTAATTTATCAAAATTGCGCTTAAAATGACCAAAATTACACTTAAAATGTATTAAATTGCGCTTAAATTGACCAAATTACACTTAAAATAAATTAAATTGCTCTTAAATTGACCAAAATCAGTAGTACACGAATAGTTTAACCTAATGTAACATAAAGAATTCGCTTGTCGATTTATTGTCGTAATTTCAGTTGCCAAGCTTTTGTTTTGCATTTTTGCTATTTCACAAGCATCTTAGTTTTGACAGATTTTCGAAAATGATCATTCACTATCAAATGCTTCACAGGGACAGAGACAGCATTGTTTTCTTGTAAATTCTGTATTTGTTTTTCCATCTCTTCTGAGGTATCTACTCTCGCACCTATGGCTAGAGTGACTTTGTACTTCTATGTTCATCGTTCGTTAAATCTATGAAATATCTGAGTACCTCTGAAACATCTCGACTACGCCTTGGAATTTGGAATGTGTTATTAAACCTATTTTTCGATTTCACAATGGGAGCATAGGCCTGACTGCTAAATTATAACATGAAACTGTTTCTTGTCTACCGTTCATCCGTTCTTCCATTCGTCTGATTGGAATCAATGGGCCTCAGATTAAATTATAAAGACTGAGAGAAGACAGAGAGGGGATTTAAAAGGGCTGATTGTGTGAGTCCCAATGCGAAATGTTTTGAAAGGACTTGGGAGTTGTGATGATGATTGTTCATTTGGAACTCCTCTGTTGTTTTTATTCTTTTCTTCTTTTTTTCCTATTTTGACTCTTTGTATTCTTCCCAATTCGTGCCTCGTACGTACAACTAAATGAACGGAGGAGGCGGGAGAGTGACATCCCACGTTGGGCTGGTCCTCATCTTCAATTTTTTCCCCAACTTCCACATTCTGCGTAGGTACAGACGGAGCTGAAGTGTACGGAGTTAGTTGGAGAGTCTGGCCTGGGTTTGTACAATGCATTGGAATTAGACGACAATAGGTCCCTGATTTCTGCCAACCTCATTACTCGCTCTTTTGTTCATATTTTATCCCCATTTTGTTTCTTTGTGCCAAAATCAAAAGGGAGACAACTAGGAAGCTCCACTTCTCCTTCCGCTTCTATTCTACTTTTCTCTAATATCTCTTCAGCCTTACAATGAACCCAAAAACCTTCCCTTCTGACGTCTTGCCCTAACTTTTATGGAGGTCGAAGTAGGCATTGTGAACTCTTACCTCTCATCAGAGATCAGATGAAACCCGTCCTTCCTTCTCTAAATAGAATTGGACATTTTCTTGACTTCTTCTTCTCGGCTCCATTTAAACTCCAACTTTAATTCTCTCATCTTCATCTTCCGCTGAGCCTTTCTTTCTTATTCAAATTCTATTCAACCTACTTTATTAAGCATGCCCTATTGTTGTCTCTTAATACGGACCGCTTTTCATGTTTGCACGACTTGTTTCATCTAAGGTTCCGTCCGGTTTTAAAAATAGCACACACGTGCTGGACTCCATCGAATCTAAGTGAAATAGAATTCAAAATGCTCCTACAAATTCATATGATGGAATATATTATAGAAAAATGGGAAAGTTGCTTTTTGGTAAAAAAAAATACATTAAATAAAATATTTTTTTAAAATATGAATAGACCTTATTTAATTTGAGTTATTATTTTAGACAGACAAGGTCATCATTCTTCAAAAATAGGTCATTTGAAACAGAAAAAATCAATTTAGGTGCGGAGTGCATAATTTTGCTGGTTGTAAAAGGCCTTATATTAAAATAGGCGATAAATTACAGAATTTGGGCGATAATTTGAGGACGTTTTGACGTGATATCTTTCAGGCGCATTTAATTTCCGCTAAATTCTACTATTGTAGGCTCCTTGATAAATTTAAGTTCGAATTGGTATTGGAAAATCGTTTGCAACAATATACATCTACTTTGCATTAAATATTCAAATTTTGAGGTTTTATTGTTCCAATCAGTCATTTTAACCTAATTCTGCTGCTTGGTGCCGATTGCCGATAAATCTAAACAAATCTTGGTTTTCTGAGATTTTACAGCAATATCTGAAGTTTTTTTTATTCACGATGCATATTTCATTTTTATGCAAATAAAACGTCTCAACGGGTAGACCTATGCCAGATTCAAACTGAAAAGTTTAGATAAAGAAACAATTTCATCTCTAAATTGGTTTAGGAGTAAAAACGGGAAATAATAATTCTGTTGAAGGACGTCTTGTAAAGAAATGGAATCGGAAGCGGAGAATGAGTGTAGGAGGCCAAAAAAAAAGCCACATGCACCCCATTATATTTTGACTTTCACTTTTATATAAACCTTAGCGACCTAAGTAGAATCTGAGTATTCCAAGAACTTCTGTTGATTTCGTATTGAGAAACTTGATTAGTTGCCGGGGTGCTGCTGGTCTGGCAGGAAAGGAATATTGTGTTTCATTCAGATTGGAAGGAGTAAGTACATAGGAAAGGGCATGGGGCTGCTTTTCCAAATCATCTCCAGCAACCAGTATGAGTTCTTGCCTGTCGAGATTTCTGAGAGTCTCTGATGTAAAAAATAAATAGAATGAAAATGAATATTCGGGAGTGTTAAATAAGAAAGAGAAGAGGCGAAGAACAGGCGACACGGGGAACGTGCAGGAGACAGAGAAAGGAGACTTAGGCAAATAAGTCATTTTCTTGAGATTCAAAATCCAAACACACACAACACACACACATGATATGAATATAGCAAAGTTCGGCTCAGGCTCACCCTACTTAAGACTTTATGCAGATGAAGGAACGAATCACCAATACCCATGTTACGGCTAGCTATGCAAATAATCTTTGCCACAAGTGGACAAAATAAAATATATTTTTAGCGCTCGCTATAGATTGCGACCTAAGATCACAACGATTCAGATTCACACAGATCAGGTTCCAATGAGCAAATTTTATTCTGCATATTTTTTTTTGCATATTTCAAGTTTTTATCTCATAATATTTGCATATTTAGATCAGCTTTTAAATTTTTGATGCATTTATTGATGTTTCTAATTTTAATGTTTTTTTGGAGCTTCTCTGAATTGTACACACTGCAGGTGTTATGGTACTCTTTTAAATGTTGTTCTTGTTTTAGGTTTTAATTCAATAATTTTTGCAAGTTTTCTGTTGACATCTTGTTTTAGTATTTCAAAAAAAATCGCGCACTGTTTTAAGTTGATTTGTAAACATTTTTGCGTTTCTATAAATTGACTGATGAGATTCAAGCTTAAAATATTTAGTGCTTCAAAATTTTAATTGCATATATTTTTAGGAAAAACCATTTAACAATTTTGTAAATTTGAGTACATTATTATATTTTTTGCACATTTTGAATGCAATACTATTGCATATTTTGCGCATTTGAGTGTATTTTTGTATTTGTTTTACAGATTTCAGTGCATATTTGAACCCTACATTACATACTAGATTTATGTTGGTTATGCGGTCTCGTACATATGTTCTTCAAATTCAACCGTTTGCTACATAACGAAATAGCAAATTTGTTTTAACGTGTTTGACCACACGAAAGTAGCCAGTGGAATAATGGGCATATCCAAAAAAGATTGTTTCATTTCAAAACTGTTGATTAAAATTAATTTGAAAAAAAAATTTGACGGAAAATATCATAGATGCTCTCAAAATATTCGAAGTTGACCGTGTTACGAAATAATTATAAAATGAAAGCTTTGTCAAGAAAATATTTATACACAGACAATGCCACATTTAAATTGAAGCTTATCTGCAACTAAACAACTACTACGTATCTATTCTTTATTCCTCAAAGAACCTTAACATGAACGAACACCAACACATGGAGTCCGGGAGGCAGAGAAAAGAGAAGTGGAGTGAGTGTGAGTGTAGTATTTCCATGTAACACTAGCCATTATGCTCTCCGCAAAGATTGCCTTATTGAAAACGAGTCGTCGAAGAGTGTTACTTTTATGCTTCTATATTATACTTTTTTGGTAATAAAGCCACACATTTTCATTTAAGCGACACAAGCTGAGAAATCAATTTGACTAACTTCAAAAACACTCTGCATTGTCCCCCTTCTTTCTTCCTTTCTCCTCCGTGTCAGGACACGGAGCTCCAGCTCAGCTTAGACTATTTTTATTTCCCACTCCAAACAGGAGTTTGAGCTCAACTAGCTCACTTAATGTGACAAGAATTGAGTTCGGCTTAATAACAAACTTCCAGTTCCAATCAGAAACCCTTTGCCACATAGTACAAGAGCACTAGTGTCCATAAACCCTCTTCAGCTTCAGATGCATTTCAGTGAGGTGAGGATAGGAAATATGAAAATCGGTACATTACACAAATGCAGATCTGTTGACAAGATTTTATTGGTTGCATCCATCAATGGTGATCTAATCACTAGGGAACGTATTATAAAAACATATTTTGATGAAATACACTTCATGCTTTTCCATGATTTGAGGGTTTAGTGCATATTTGCATATTTTTTACATATTTTTTGAGGGTTTAATTGTATATTTGGCATACTTTGAGAGTTTATTTGAATATTTTTCATATCTTGAGTTGTTTGCATATTTTTACATACATTGAGGGTTTAATACATATTTACATATTTTTGCATATTTTGAGGGTTTTTGTATGCTTGCCAACTTTGATGTTTTTCAAATTTTGGCAGTTTTGCTTTATATTTGGATTTGCCGCTTTTTGAAGACAATATTTTCGATTGAATTAGTTATAAATTCTAAAATTTTGTCCGATTCTAAATTTTCGGTAATTTTCTGTTTTGGAATTTTACAATACGTCACGTGGTTTAATTTTGATTTAATATTTTTCAACTTTTATTCCGTTTTTACATCTTGGATGACTGGGTTTTTTACCAATAATTTATTTGTACTAATTAAAGTGTATGTTTTTCATAGCAGCCTTTTTTTGCGGCATATTTTAGTACCAATTTTGGTATTCGAATACACTTCACTTCACTTCAGTGACTACACAGAATTCCATATCTTGTACGAGTATTTTGAACAAGCGACCTTAACATGTACATCTAAGAATCCACAATATGATGTGTCTATTAGTGATTTAATGAGCAGAAGAACCAATTAAGGTTCAGGAAGATTAAGAACGTCAAGTCAACTGTCGAACGGGACCTCCCAAACTAGGTTCTAATTTAAACCCACAGAATTTTTGAGAGACAATAGTCTTCGACGTGGTAATTACAGCCTGTTTAGTAGACAGGCCTGAGTTGGTTGATAAGACGGAGGTCTGCGTCTTCTGTGTGTTTTTGGAAAGGGTTCAGTCGGAGCGTCACAGATGAGTGAGAAGGACTTATTTCCTTATTTATTACTATTGTGGTTTGAGGATTTTGGGCTGAAGTTGACGGCATGTGCAGAGTTTGGAAGCTCGTTGGGAACATTTAGGAGGCCGGGAGAGTCTTTCCTGATGAGTCGAATTTATTGTCACATCTTGTAATAATTTGAGAGAGGAAATGATTAAACAAGAGTAATTCCATGTGTTATCTCCTTGGGAAGTGGAGGGGATTCAGATTCGGGTCTTTGGGATTTCGGAAACTAAATCCTGTCTTTCTCTCCCCTTCTTGTCATCCTTAATATTCTTATGACTTCCTATTATAATCGTTGACATTTCGGGCTCAATCCCAAATCCGTCGCATGACGATTCATTACTCAACAATTGGTACGTTACGTCAAATTCTAAAAACCCATAAAATCAGCGACTTTAATACCGCGATCTAAGCTCCGCAACATTGACAATGACATTAGTTATAACTACAAAATTCATAGCAGCGATATTGAAACCGCAACATTAAAAATGACAATATTAAAAACTGCAACACTAAATTATTAAGCGATATTAAAATCATAAAAATGTCATTATGAAATCCGTGACGCTCGCAGAAATATAGATTGGCAACAGGCTCGTAAAATCCGCGACATAGAATCCGCCATGTGAAAATGGTAATGTTTAAATCCCCAACAATAGAAATGATAATATTTAAAATCATAACATTAAAAATATTAGTAACTTTAACACCGCTACGTAAAAGCCGAAGATTAAAAAAGGCAACGCTTAAATCCGCAACAATAAAAATGACAATATTTGAAACTGCAACATAAATATATTATCATCAAAGCCGCTATGTAGAAGCCGCTACACTAAAAATAGCAATACTTAAATCCCCAACATTCAAAATGACAAGTTTCGAAACCTCAACATTAAAATGAAACTATTTAAAATCTCAACATTCAAAGGATACAAATTGAAACCGCAACATTAAAAAATATTTGCGACTTTTACACTGCGACGCAGAAGCCGAACATTAAAAATGGCAACGCTTAAATCCGCAACATTAAAATGACAATATTTGAAACCGCAACATTAAAAATAACATAATTAAAACCACATAATGGAAACTGCAATGTTAAAGCCGCTACACTAAAAATAGCAATGTTTAAATCCCCAACATTAAAAGTGACAAGATTTGAAACCTCATAAAATCTCAACATTAAATTGCTATTAATTACAACATCAACATTAAAGCGTATATATTATACACCCTGGGATGAAAAATAGCGCTGTTAAGCTGCACTTTTAGGAACGCTACGAAGAAGCCGCAAAATTTAACTGGAAAATACTTAAAATTGTAAAACATTAAAAACAGCAATATTAAGGCCAATATAGCAACATAAATATACAACATGAACTAGTTACACATTACACATTATGTGCATTGGTTTATGCAATGCTTTCACGTTTCGGTATTTAATGCCACTGCGATGTCGCTTGTTTTAAAGTCGACCATTTTAATTGCGAAATCATGTATTTACAGTAGATTGTTCCGCTATGAAAGGTCGTGGGTTGAGTGCCAAGCCTGGAAGGTCGGAAGAAGCTCCGCTGTTCCGGAATTGTTCCCTGCACTTAAGTACGTGTCAGGCCTTCTGTCCCGGATGATGACGGCATGATTGATGTTTTCGACATGTGGAAAAAATCCAATTTAATTTTTCCCAATTTCCCTGTCCTACCTTCTCCGTAGCTCCTGTCTTTTTAACTGGTTCAGTTGAGACTCATAACTCTCAGGCACTCAGCTGTAGCCTCCATTCATTTCTTCTCGTCTCATTGCCTCCTTGGTTTATTCGGTGAGGACGGGATTTGGGACGGATTTATGTCAGGCCAGAAACCCATTTCCCTCAACAATCTTATTATGTGCCCAAGGAATGCACGCTTCCATTCTCTCCAAGGAAATTAGCCAAATCCTCAACTCATATTAAGCATCCTATTTTTAAACACAAGACCAGGGTTGTCTGTTTCATTAAATCCTAAATTTTAATTGCAGTTTGGATGAGAATGACGTATACACAAGTTTCCAAATAGGGAATGTCTGAACTAAGGCTGAGAATCGTTTATCTCTCCCAAACGGAACACGTGAGTCATTTGACTTCCTTCGTCCTCGTCGTTTGGGAACACGAAAGGGGACAATGGAATTAGGAGAGAACAGGAAATGGAAGGAAAATAGAAAATAAACCGTAACTCATTTGTTCACACTCTAAATTGTCAATAGAGTTCCAGAATCCTCTGCTCTTGTACGTACAAAGGGGTACTTTCACTCCTTCTACAACAACTCAGTCTAATTCAATAATAAAGACTTCAATTTGGACAATCGACTTTGGCCAATAACTCTGTTTCACAAAAGATTCCCGCCTTTCCCACTTAACCATCAGTACGAGTACAAAGAATGACTTGCCTGTTTTCTGTTTTTCTACCACAACGGAATGCACCCTGTGGCGTTGTCTTATTCAGGAGTTGAAACTTAAAACTTCCAGTTAGCATAGTTTACTACCTAAATTCTTGTACCCTTCCTGGTTCCAAGTTTAAATAAATAGAGATATCTTGATGGGCGAAAATCAAATGGATATGAAATTGTGCGCTGATGATAAGTCCAATTATACAAATGAAATACAATCTCAAAAAAAAAAAAAAATGAATACTATTTTCTGACAATTTCATTTTTTAACAATTTTTGTTTATTTTCCACAGTTACATATTTTAGAGCCTAAATTCTCTAAACTTTTTAACAATTATTTTAAAATATGAAGATAGATACGTGTGCAGATAGCACAAACCCCAGTTTTGGATGCAAGATGAGAACTGGTCAAAGCCGAAGTCGGAATACGGCAACGAAAAACCAATTTACATAAAAAATAATTTAACTAATTTATTTTACGTAATTGCTATTTTTAAACCCAATGTATGCCCTATTCCCGAGATTTGCCCAATCTAATTTGATGTGTAGCTGCATGCAATATACAAGCATTTATAGATGAAGTATAATCTCCAATGAATTAGTAGATAATTAACGTGTACAATGTAGTACTGTGCCTATTCAACATATAATCCCGACCATTAATTTATTTTTTACTATGCTCCATTTAAAGCTTTACCGGTGTTTCAATCACTGATGCATAAACAAATTGTTAATACCTGATTCCGACGAGTAATGAAATTCAGTTCAAGGTCAGCTGAAAGCGAGGGCAGCAGGATTTTTTGTCTAAATTTGAAATATGTATTGATTTAGAATAATTAACACTAAACCAATTTTTAAACTCGAAGAGCGTATTTCAGAAGTGAAGTAGTTCAACAGCTTTTTTAGCATCATTAATGTGACAAGGCACCAATAGCGGAAGTCTGTATGTCATGACACACTACGATGCAGCTAGTAGCAGATGAATAGAATTGCAGGACCCAAATTACCCAGTCCATGAATTCCAGTCTGAATAATTCATCAAGTCATTGATGGTTTCCGAGCCCTGAATCCCATCTGAGCATTAGAAGAGCTTTCCATATTGTGTAAGAATTTATGGCCAAAGTCCAAGAAGCACTTTGATGACTAGGGAAGAAGTTGGAAGTGAAGGAGAAACCTTATTACGTTATTGGACGAGGGAGAGAAGGTAAAGGCTTGTCTCTTGTGTTTTGGAACTGGAGAAATATCTATGTATTTTTTTTGTGGAAATGAAGGCACACGGGAATAATTCAGAGCCACTGACATGTGACCTCTGTTCCAGGTCCTCCACAAAGGGGATTGAGTGAAAGGAAGGGCGGCTCAAGTGTGGAGTTGGGCCAGGAGAGAAAATGTGCACTACTTTCTCCTTGTGCCCAGACAAGTTGCCTTCTTCTCTGGGCTGCTTGAGCCATCTACTTTTGTGGTCAATGGGGTTATGTTTAATGCAGGAGATTACCCTTTGGATCCCAATGTCCTGCTCCGCTCATCCTCACAGAGTGGCAGAGGAGGGAGAAAGCCCACACATACATTCACATAACATCATAATAATATGAGACAACCAGAAACTACCCGAAGAGACCAATGGGGTAAGAACAGGAGCTAATCCGAAATTGCGGTTTCAAAAAAAAAAACGAGACCAACCTTCGGATCCCTCCTTTTCTCCTCCGTTCACTCAGAGTCTGAGTCCACGAGATTATAGCCTACTAGCTACCCAAGTCGGAAGTGCAAAAATATCCACTCCAACTCATCACATATGCCAATCCTGTGCAAACTCCCTTGTTGTAGAAGCGGCGATTTTTGGCAAGATTACATTCTTAGAAGTCAAAATTATAATAAAAGTAGTTAAATAAATTTGATGTTTTTAAATATAAATAAGCTTATTTTGCTAAAGACATAATATTAACCTCACCACAAATTTGTTGCAAAAAGTTTGTCATGGAGTACTTTCACCGCAAAATAACTTTGTTGACTATAACTTGGTTTTCACAACAAAAACTTGGCTGACCATAACTTACATACACCGCAACATGACCATTCTACTTTAACCGCAAAATGACGCATTTGACCATTCCTACTTTCACCGCAATATGGCATATTTGACTATTCTTACTTTCACCGCAAAATGACGCATTTGACCATTCTACTTTTACCGCAAAATGACGCATTTGACCATTCTTACTTTCACCGCTAAACAAAAGGACGTATTTGACCATTGCTACTTTCACCGCAAAATGACATATTTGACCATTCTTACTTTCGCCGCAAAATGACATATTTAGCCATTCTTATTTTCACCGCAAAATGACATATTTGGCCATTCTTACTTTCACCGTAAAAATGGCATATTTGACTATTCTTACTTTCATCGCAAAACAAAATGGTAAAATTTGACTAATTCTTACTTTCACGGCAAAATAACTTAGTTGGACAAGCTCGCGGAGGACCTTTGCAAATTGTGTGGTTAGGTTAGTTAGCTATTGAGCCACATAGGCTTTGTAGGTCTGGCAAATGCGGAGAAAATTAGAGGGGAACCAATTTATGGTATATTTCATATAATTCGAACCATAAAATCAACTCAGTCAATTGTGCAGTGTAAAGGTCATTAATTTGCGATGAGATTTAAATTACATCCTTGAATGAAAGAAGAGTATAAAAACAAAGAAAATTGACAATGTGCAGAGAACTAAAGATGATTGTAGTTGAGGAATTTTACTGTCCGTAGTCCTAACT
>JAQFYU010000679.1:0-19593 GCA_034694905.1 Ceratophysella granulata | reverse complement strand
CGGAAATTGGCAACATCGCCATTTTATGCAGAAATTGCAAACTCAATTATCACAGGAATTATTCGCAGTTTTTGCGAATTATCGTTGTTTGTTTAATCATTAATGCTAACTATTGCAATTTATTTTCAAATAGTTTTAGAACGGATCCTTCACCAGATTCTAAAATCTGAAAAATTGTCAAATGCCATTAATTTGTTATATTTTTTAAATAATAGAATTACACTACTACGTTGCTCATTTCACTACAGATCTGTGGATCTGTAGTTTGTGCTGCAGATTCTTTTACAAAAGCGAGACAATCGTCGTATTCGCCCTGTCTATTGTTTACCACAAACTGAGAATGTTCTTCAAGATGTAATTTATGCTGTTATTAGGCTGAGACCTTTTCGGTTGACTGAGTGTTAGATGGACTCGAGAGAGAATCTAAATAACTGGAGCATGAATTGTAGGGCGTGCTGAACCAGAATGCAGGCCACGCCAGTCCCGGCGTTGATTCAGAGCAAATGGGTTCAGCCCTAAGCCCATTACTCCCTCGGCGGACTGAGGAGAGAGGCTGAAGGCTGAGCGAAACTTTATTTTTTGGGTGAAAGTCATTCATTCTCCAGTTCACACACGCCTTAACTCCTCTCAACCCTTTCTGTGTTGTTTTGCTGCAGGACTTTCTTCGTCAAATGGAAACTAGCAGCCCATCATGACTTCACAGTTTACCGTGAAAATTGAAATTTCCTGAATGGACACAAAATTAGCAGCTTTCCATTTTTCATGCCATGGTGAAAGCTTCAATCGATTGAAGACACTTTTGGAGAAAGTTGCTAGCAACCATCGATAAAGGTGCGACGAAAGTTGACAAATCCACAAAAATTCATGGAACAAATTATAAATATTAAATAATACGAATATATAAATTCTTTTTTAGAAACATGAATGAATTGGAAGAATATTCAGGGTGGATATGCGATTATTTCCTCAAATTTGAAGACAATTTGCTGCTCACAAGAACACCTTGTATTGCAATCTTGTTCCATTGAAAATTTAGCCGATTTATGGACATGGGAATTTTGCAGATTTGAAAAGCCCGTTAAATACTAATTCTAAGATTAAAAAAATTATATTAAGAAATTAGCACTAAATTGGCATGAATGAGTACATCGATATTGATAATGAAAGCAACATCGATATTTGGAGAAAATTGGTAATACGGTTATGTTCTGCGTATAGTTTGATAGTTTAGGCAATGGTTTGGGTGTCGGTGTCGGCTCAAATTAAGCTCATTAAAAGTTAAGATCAAGGGAATAAATAAATTGATACAGACTTGTCTCGCCGCCTCACCCAAAGTAGGTTTTAGTATTTTTCATTCTTTGATAAATCCTGCCATTCTTCTCCGTCACTCAGACCTATCCACGTGTTCATTCCAGATAAAGACTTTCTCCTATTCTCTGTCATGAGCATGAGTCATGATTATTCTGGTACAGTCAACCAAAACCCCTATATAGATAATTGAAGTTGACAAGAGACTCGTTCCTGTTTCCTACGCCACGCGATAACAATGTGGTAAATGTACTGTGTTTGTTTGTATTGATTGTGGATCACAATCACAAGCCTCTTCACATGGAAAACACTTTCACAAACTTTGGCTATGAATTGTGTGATATAAGGAAAATGTGCATTTTATTAGTAAACAGCGAATCAAGGGAACAATCCTATTATAGCGCCCCCTCACCGATTTTAATGAGCAATACGTCATTGGAAAGGTATTCTTGAATGCTTTCAGAATATATAACTCATATTTGGGGCTGATGTCCTTAAGGGTCCCAAATCGACAATCAAACAACCTGTTGCTATTGACAACGGCTTCTTCTCCCATGCTAATACACATGTATTAGTTATGTATCTGCCTGCATATTATGCAGTATTTGTACAGTGAGCGTGCGTTTCGGCAGAACCTAACCTAACTTAAACCTAAACTACTTAACTTAAAGTCGGTGAGGGGCGCTATAATAGGAATATACCCATTTGTAGACATAGACACTGATGGTAGCCATTATTGAGAACGGGCATTTATGCATTTGCATTACCGATTCAGTAATATAATTTCATAATACATTGACCAAATATAAGGCAAAAACTCATATCAACTTAAATTAATTGATATAGATAATTCGGCGTGTTGTCGTCGTCAGTTGTCATTGATCGTAAGATTGTCCTCCTCGTGACTTTTTGACACAACAACGTTCTGTAGTTTTGCCTGCTTGCTACTACATAGTTCCAACCAGTTCCTCACAAGTTGTCCACAATTTCATGGCAACGTTGTCATCCAGATCTGACATGGCCTTGTCCCAACGATGATTGAAATGATACATTTGTCCAGATTCATTGGCAAGGTTCTTGGATAGAGCACAGTATAGGATTGTCTCACAGCCCTAAAAAAACAGTATTTCACCCCAATTTAATTCTCAACTTTCTAATTTAAAGTTGAGAATGAAGTTTCTCACAATACTATTTTATTCATTTATGCTCAATCGCTCAATGATATCTGATAACCTGTTCAGGAGAAAGTCCAAACTTGCTGAAAACAGATCCACGCCCAGTGTCAGCTCTTTGTAAGCTAGTCTTCACATAACCTGAACAAAACAATTGTCTGGCGAATTTTAAATTACCAAATATAAATAATGTTTTACAACAAGAAGCAAGCGTAGTTTTCCAATTCTAACCAGGGCAAATAGCGTAACTTGTAACACCACCGGTTTCAGCTAATCTCTTTCCAAGTTCCTTAGCAAAGTACATGTTCGCCAATTTGGAGTTATTATACGGACCTGTCAATAATCAATAACCATAATATTTACTTAGTAGACAATTAACAAACTTGCTGCATATCAAATAACGTTTTCAGTAGGTACCCATATGCTTGCATCCAAAGCTGCCCCTCTTTGTCAACATGAGATCGTTTAAATCCAGTTCTGCAATCGTGTGGAGAGTTGACGCGGTAAATACAATCCTACGGTAAAAACGAGCATTTTTTTGAATTTAGTACTAAATACAAAATGCAATCGTCCGTTTCCTTTGTTGTCGTCCGGTGGCGGTGGCCCAACGATGTCAGCTGTCAGCTGTGTCTACTAATTCAATATTACCGAGCAGAAGGTGTGACCTTGAGAAGGTCAAGCAGGAGCATGGTGAACAAGAAGGGTCCCAAGTGATTGACACCCATGTGCACTTCAAATCCGTCCACCGTCGTCCGCATCTTCCCATCATGATAAAGAATCCCAGCATTATTGATGAGTATGTTGATGTTCGTGTATTTGTATCGAATTTGTTCTGCACATTCACGAACGGACAGCAGGTGTCCGAGGTCAAGGTGAAACAGGTCCTGTAAAATTATTTAGTCTTCATTATAATATACAACTACAAATCAATTAGATTTAGATTTGGTAATAATTAATGAGATAACTAACCAGGTCAGCTTCAGGATACTTGGATTTTATCTCGTCAACAACCTCCCATGCCTTCTGCATATCACGACAGGTCATTACAACGACTGCACCTCTCTTCGCCATTTCAAACGCTGTAGCCTTTCCAATCCCAGCATTGGAACCCGTAATCACTACTATCTTCCCTTTGACGTCAACTTCATTTTGAGTGTCAAAAGGTACTTTATGATGCTTGGCACAAAGGTATGTTTTCAGAACACTGATTAACCCAAACCCAACCATGGCAGAGTACCTTCAACAGAAGCTTAAATATGTTTACAAGGGACTTGTAAGAATACCTGTTAAACAATCAGAAAAAAATACACAACAATTGTCTTAATTTTCTCTTTACACCTGCTTAAAGAATGAATAAGACAATTGCACTAATTGGATTCAATAGAGAATTTCAAAACTCTGAAGGGCGATTGCACAGTATGTTTTCTTGACTGTATTGTTCCTTTTTAGTTGCTTCGTGGGAATTTGTATATGTACAGAGGAAGAGGTGCGAGGTTAAATATTAAACCATAAAACAGTTCTCAAGTCACAAGTGTTTATGGACTGAGCAATTCCTTCCTTCAGGAGCTAGAAATTTTCTCTCATCCAAATATAGATTACTATGACAAGATATTTAATTATGCATTTATTCCTACTGGTGCACTATCTACATACTACCTGCAACTAATACGCCGCTCGCGAACACTTAAATCCCAGTTTGGCTTGTTGTGGCTGTGCGATTTATGTTTAAATTTGATACACGACGATGCGAACTTGTGGTAAATACTTTTAGAGTACGAATTACTTGCCGTATTTCGTACTCTAAAAGGGTAAATATATATAAATAGAATAGATACTTAACAGTTTCGGTAACTGTTGACTTGCGCAACTTGCTTGACCCACTTATGTAGTAAACAAGTTGACCCATGGCCAAAGCCGTAAATCAGTCACTGTCTAAGTCTAATGCTCTAAATGGCAAGACAACAATAACACGTTGACAAAGCTGCTGCAAATCGAATTAATGACATTAAACAATTCAAGCGCTTAAGAAGTGTGACTATTTATTCGAAAATGAATAATTCTGGTACATCGGTCGAGTTTGATAAGTTGATAGCAAAATGAAATTGCATGATAATGACATTATAAATGAGGTACAAGTTCATTTTGTGGATTTCGTGTAATGGATAGCTCGTTGATAGCAATAAGTCGAATTTGATGTCCAGCATAGTGGAAGATTTTGTAGTTTCCATAGTTTGACCAAATGGTTGTGTAATTTGGGAGATGCTCGATGAGTTTTCGTAAGTATGTGGGACATTTGATGACACACAGGTCCAACATGACGATTTTCTGGAGTCGAGTACTACCAAGAAGAGCGTGAAAGACGGGTTTGAACGTACTGAGACCAATTTGCGTCAATTGATCATCCGTTTGACCCACTGTACTCCAATGATCCAAGTCGACGTGCGTCAAGTTTGGGAGAGCAAAAATTTTGTTAAAATCCGCCGGGTTCAGAAATACAGATCGAAGCTTTAGCGTTTGTAAACTGTCCAAATTCAAGTCAGCAAAGTTCCTTGTCGGATGAGGCGCATAGTCTGTCGCACGTAGAGCTCCTGATGACATTGCCACTTTCAAGACAGTTAGTTGAATAGGATTGGGCAAGAGTTCAGTCCAGTCCAGATGCTGATTCACTGGAATCACGTCATGCCAGTTAGCAGCCGTTCGTGGAACTTCACTATTGGACAAGATTAAGGTCAACCTTTTCAAAGTTTCTCGATTCTTCCGAATAACGTTTAAAAAGTAGGTCCAATGAACAAATCCCAAGTACAATTCGAGCTGGGTCAAAGCCTGTTGCTGGTCAATGAAGGCCTTCCAGCTTGTTAACTTGACTCGATCTTCATCCGAGTTTTTAAGAATTGGAGCCTCAATTTTGAGCATTTGAATTGTTGAAGGGTAGTTTGGAAGTGGTTCAGCAGGTTCTTCAATGGTTCCCGGGAACGATAGAAATACAAATTCTGACTCAAAGAATGAACCCGGCTTGACAATGATTGATAGATTTTTTAAATCCGGTTTGGTCAGGAGGCTCTGAAGGATTTCCTGATGGAATGAGTTGGCCTGGTTCCGATAGGTTTCACTAAAATACTCGTTAGCAGGAAGACGGAAGTGGATGTCAATGACACGTAGATTGTTGCACATGTTCAGCATTTCCATTACCTTGGCCTTTAGTTTGAAATTGTCATTCAGTTCAACTCGGAGCCGGTGCAGAATGTGTGTGTTGTCGATGAGTGCCTGTGGTTCGAAGGTCAATTCATTCAAACTGCTCAGGTTCAACCCACGTACCACAGAATTGGTGACCCAGTTGAGATTGTCTTCAGCTCGCTTTGAGTCCGGATTCACTGGAAAATTAGAATGTTAATTCGCTATCTTTAAAAACTGCAATTTTATGGCAAAATTGTGGGCAATTTTAAAATTTACCGAGGAAACTCGGCCTCCAACGGCTACACTTCTTCGGGCCAGTAAGAATAGCGTTTACACCAACACTTTGGTCAATCTCCCATCTGAATTGCTTACACTGCTGCCTTAAAGATTTTTGATCCTTGGAGTCTAGATACTTCCAAATGTCCACGCGAACCTGTGTAGATTAATTTAGAATTCCGAAGTTTAGATTTATTTGTTTTACAAAATAAAGTGTTTTAAAGGACAATGACGGTTCTCACTTCAATCGGCAAATCCTGAAGTTTAGTCTCGGTAGTTTCTGGAAACGGCTGCTGAGCTCTCTGGGCACCATTGGTCCAGTTTCGAAAATAGCCTAACGGAGTCATGTTGGCAAGTGTCAGTGCTCGACTATGTGGAATTATGCTTATGCTCGATTGTGTTGAAGGTGTTAATTACGTTCAGAGGAACGTGTGTCTTATCATAGTATCTCGCATCAAGATCTACCGGCCGTTTTTAAAGTTGGAGTTAATTTCCAAAAATTGTTTACAGTTTTTGAAAATAACAAAAGCGTCATTTTCTGAGGCAGTCAGCTATGTAACCAAGGTATTACTACAAGCTACAGCTTCTTTAAATATTACATTGGAAGCAAAAAATGAGTCACTTTAAATTTAAATTTAAATTTATTACATTTTAAATTCATTTTAAATATGCTAGAGGAAACGATTAGTGTAATGCACTGATTTATCGACTGCATATTGTATAATCAAGCGTGGTTGTATTTTTCTCAGGGCATGTGTAATGTGTAACATGATACTCATTATGTGCAGATTTGAATTTTTATGGTGAAAGTAAATTTAAAAAAAGTATTAACTTGGTTTGAATTGTTAAATCCGCTAATTAATATAAGAATTTAAACTTTAAATACAAATAAATTTCATGCTGCCGTGGATACGATTTCGCAACCGCCGTGGCCGGATCTAAATCTACCGAACACCGCCGTTGCTATTTACAGCCTTCTTGGCGCACAGCTCTAAACAGTACGTATAATCACGCTTTTATATTTAACGCACGGGATTTCAAGAAAAATGAGTTCTAATTCATTAAGACTCTTGTTACCAAATCATGCATTATTTTCAGTTTTCAGGGTAAATTGAACAGTTAACTGGAATCAGCTCAGCTTCCGGCTTCCTTCTTATCAACAGGCGATCATGATGGATTTCAAATTTGGCAACATTGTTCAGGAGTGTTAGTTTCAGGAGTTTAATTTTAGGCCAATCCGTTTTGTAGTTGGGCAGAGCATCCATAAGTCCCTGAAGATACTTGGGACATTCTTGAAGACACACGTCCCACAACGAGATTTGTTCCAAATGAATACTTCGCATCAAGGTGTGAAATATAGTGCGGAACGTGGTTAGAGCAATTTCAATGAGTTGTAGGTCAGGAACATTTGCGGCACTCCAATGGCTCAAGTAGACTTTCCTCAGACTTGGGATCTTTGACAAAATCCAGACGAAATCTTCGGGATCAAGTGCGACACTACGAAGTTTCAGTTCAATCAAACCTTGTAACTCCATTTTTCTAAAATTAAGAGTTGGTTGCGGGATTGAATCTTCTACAATCATGTACTTGCTTGACATTTCAACTCTCAGGAAAGTCAGGTTCAGCGTAATAGGTAGGAGGAGTGTCCAATCGAACTGATCTGTCACTGGAACATCATCAGTCCAGTTTTGTTCTGTTCGAATAACAGCCCAATTGACAAGATGAAGTGTCAACTTTCTCAAGGTCTTCACATTGTTTCGAATAACATTGGAGAAGAAGGTCCAGTGAACAAATCCCAGGTTAACAGTGAGGTCAACCAGCTGTGTCTGTTGGTCGAATAAAGATTTCCAAGAAATGAGTTCAGATCTTTCAGGTTCCGTATTTTTCAAAATTGGAAGTCGAATTTCGAGTTTTTGGATCTTGGATGGATATTTAGTCAGAATTCGTGGTTCATCCGGTTCTTCATTGAGAATTCCCATGAAAGTATGTTTTCCAAATCGATACGCTCTCAGTTTCCTCATGTAAACACAAAGACAGAAGTTCTTCAAGAGAGGTTTGGTCAAGATGCTCTGGAGGATATTTTTTGAAAAGTCGAGAGCATCCTTTCGATACGGCTCACAAACCTCGATGAACGTCATATCTGTATCTACAATTGTTAGCCCTTGTGTTTCAAGCTCATAGTGACAGGAAATCGCAATGGTCTCCATGTTCTTGCATCTGTTCAAGATGTCCATGACCTTAGGCTTGGGCGTTAGGTCCATTTCGAGCTGAACGACGAGACGACGTAGAATGTGTTCGTTGGATATCAAGATTCGTGGATCGAATGTCGTTCCATTGAAGCGAGTCAGCTTCAAGCTACGAATTACGGAATTTGAGATCCATTCAATATTCTGCTTAGCTCGAATGGTTTCAGGATTGGCTAAAGAATTTGAAATCATTTTAAAATTCACTACTTATTAACAAATATTGTAAGTTTTGTAAATGCTTACTTTTGCCCATCGAGTACATCATACTTTCCGCAAAATTTTTCGGCTTCCATGGCTTAGGACCGAACAGTATGGCATGAACTCCGACTATTTGGTTAATTTCCCATTGGAATTGCTTGCAAAGCTTACGAATAGCTCGATGATCCTGGATGCTCAGATATTCCCAGATTTGTACTCGAACCTGGTTGGAACGAAATGGAATCGTTAAATTATTGGGTCAAGGTCAGTACTACCCCAAGGTGTATCCGCCTTACTTCGATTGGCAAATTCTTGAGTGTCGTCGTTTCCGCACCTGCTACAGCTGGCTGATCACCCTGATCAAGACCATTGAACCAACCGCTGAACAATACCAACGGATTCGCCATAAAACGTGTACGGTAATAGGATGAAATGAGCTCAAAGGGTTAAAAGTTTAAAATTTGGAAAATCTAAGGAGCTATTCGATATTTAATGCCAGTAAGGCAGAAGAGCTAAGCTTAATTCAAATACCTTCAAATTCCTAACCTTCAATTCTTCCTTGTTATGAAATTAGAAATTACATGATGCTCCTCAGAGATGGCTGTCAGAACAACGCTAGAAAAAGCGATATCATTTCTAAAGTATTGTCGTAATATTTGGTTGCGCGCGGTGTTTGAATGGAATCTTGCGAAATATAATAATTTGCTAAGCTAAAATATTAACACTGCGGCATAATTGTTGGTTATTGACTGAACAACATTTAATTTGAATGTACATCCAAGTACAGTATTACAAATACAGCAAAATATGGCTATTTATTCGACACCTGATTTTTCCCCGCATAATAAACACTGATTTGACTATTCTAGGCTAAACTGCATCGAACATAGGTGGAATTAACTCATCCTCCGGTTTTCGTATAATCGATAACTCTTGCAGAACAAGAATTCGACCTCGGATGACACCCGCCGCGATTTGAAAGAAGATGTCGAATCCAAGGCTAGGCCAGGTGGTAGTGTAATTCGGGAGATCTTCAATGACCTTCCTCATGTATTTGGGACATTTAGTCACACACACGTCCAACATGTCAATTTTCAAAAGTTGAGTCCTCGTCAAAAGAGCCAGGAGCACGGGTCTAAACGTGGTTCTAGCAATCTCCGCTAGTTGAGCACTAGCTTGACCCAAAATACTCCAATGCTTCAAATTAACGTTCGTCAGGCGGGGCAGAGCAAATATTTTATGGAAATCTGATGGGTCGAGAAACACGGATCGGAGCTCTAACGTTGTCAAGGAATTTAAATTCAAGTTAATAAAATTCCTAGTGAGATGTGGTGCAAACTCGAGGGGGAGAAGGTCATCTGTTGACATGACAACTTTCAAGTAGGTCAGATTCGTTGAGTTGAGCAGGAGTTCAGTCCAGTTCAATTGCTGATTGGCTGGTACCCAGTGATTCCAGTTCTCAGTAGTTCGTAGAATTTCCCAATTGGACAAGTAGAGGGTCAGCTTTTTCAAAGTTCGTTCGTTATGTTGAATAACATTTAAAAAGTAGGTCCAATGAACAAATCCTAAATTCAAGTGGAGCTCGACCAAAGTCTTTTGCTGGTCAATGAACGTCTTCCATGAAATTAGCTTATTATGGTCATCATCTGAGTTCTTTAGAATTGGAACTTCAATTTTGAGAATTTGAATTGTTGACGGGTATTTGATTCGCGGTGGTTCAATTTCAATAATGTCTTGCATCAACGGGAACGCCTCGACTGCAAATCTGTACTGGAATTGGTTGCCAAGATGAGCCGAGATTGACAACTCCTTCATATGAGGTTTGGTCACTAGGCTCTGAAGAACTTCCTGAGTAAATGCGTTGACTTCATTCCGACAGGTTTCTCCGGTTTCGGGATAATTCCTGACATTACAGCGACAAAGGATGTCAAGGACTCGAAGGTTGTTGCAAGTGTTTAGAATTCCGATGACCTTGGTCTTGGGTGTCAAGTCATCTCCGATTTCAACTTGGAGTCGGTGCAGAATGTGTGGATTGCTGATAAGTTGATTTGGTTCAAAGGTCAATCCGCTCAGTTGATTTAGGGTCAGGCCTCGGACCACACAATTTGTTACCCAGTTGAGGTTCTCTTGAACACGCTTTACTTCTGGATTCACTGTACATTTGAAAAATATGAATGCGTTCAAGACAGTTGGAACTTGAAGCGCCCCTCGTCATCAAATATACATAGTTGTTGAGACTTTACCACGGATGCTCTTCAGCTTCAGCCAGCTACTGCTGCCTGGTGTTGGACCGGTGAGATTAGCTTGTACGCCAGTAATTTGGTCAATCTCGTGTTTGAATTGTTTGCATTGCTGCCTCAAAGCTTTGTGATCCCTGGCGCTAAGGTATTCCCAAATGTCCACGCGAACCTATGCAGATGAGGGACCAAACATTTCGTTGACGGTTGACGGATAAATTGATGTACGTATCAGAATTTTGAAATGTCGCGCTATAACTCAGCGATGCGCCATATATGTGCCACTCACTTCAATTGGTAAATCCTGAAGTGTCGTCTCGTCAGCAGCAGTATCTTGTGGTGGCTGCTGATGAACTCTCTGGTCTTTGCGGAACCAGCTTACCAGATAGTTCAGCGCCATCATTCCGTGACATATTAGTTGAATAAACATCGAGATGATGGGTCTAATGCGGTTGTATCACGCGTTGTGTTACGCTACCTATGTATAAAAATTCATTTTTCTATGAGTTTCGTGGGATGAAATTTTAAGGCCCGAATTTTAAAGTTGGAGAGTTTGCTTTTTGCTTCCGAAAGCTGTTTACAATTTTACAACTATTTTGTTCATTTGGTTAGCATAGCTACGAAATGAAATAATTCAATCTCTGAACTGCAACTGGGTGTTGCATTTAAAATTATCTAGGTATACTATACTATTTTGGCATTGTGAGACATTTTCCTGTTTTCTATTTCGCTCGTGTTTCTAATCTATTTTCCGCCGAACCAAAATAATTGTAATTAATTTCGATATTCCAAATAAATCCATTGTGTATTTTTTATTGTCGAAATACCGATACACAGGGTATAAAATTAAGTAATACAATGGCATGGAACTTGTCAAGTGAATGCTAAATATAGTCCATTTATCCAAAAATAATTAAAAATGCCACTTTAATCGGTGCTTCAAATTCGGTAATTTACTTGAAAATTAGTGATAATATTTTAGGAGCATATTTGCACGTAGAACTTTAAACTTAAATGGTAATAGGCGGAATAAGCTGATCTTCCGGTTTTCTTGTAATCGTCAGTTCTTGGATAACAACAATTTGACATTCCTGTCCAGCAACTACAAAATTCAAGTCAATTCCAAGAGCAGGCCAGTCCGTCGTGTAATTTGGGAGATTCTCAATGAGATTACGTAAGTATCCAGGACATTTGGAAATACACATGTCCATCAAGTCGATTTTCAGAAGTTGAGTCTTCGTCAGGAGAGCCAGAAGGGCTGGTTGTAATGTAGTTCTAGCAATTTCGGTTAGTTCTGCATCAGGCTGTCCCAAGGTAGTCCAGTGATTCAATTTGACATGTGTCAAGCTTTGAAGTGTAAATATGTAAATGAAGTCCACTGCGGTCAGAAACACTGAACGGAGTTCCAAAGTTGTTAAACCGTTTAAGTCCAAGCTACTAAAATTCCTCGTAGGGTGTGGCTTGAGGTCTAAGTGGCGTAGATCATTAGTTGACATGAACACTTTCAAGGAGGTCAGATTTCCTGGATTGGTCAATATTCTAGTCCAATCTAGTTGCTGATCCAATGGCACCACATCATCCCAATTGCCACTTGTTCGTTGTACTTCCCAGTTTGACAAGTGAAGAGCCAACTTTTTCAAAGTATGTTGATTATTTCGAATAACGTTTGAGAAATATGTCCAATGAACTAATCCCAAGTTCATCTCCAGCTCAATCAACCCCGTTTGCTGGTCAATGAAATCTTTCCAGGCAGATAACTTGGTTTGATCCGAATTTTTAAGAATTGGAACTTTAATCTTGAGTGTTTGAATTGTCGACGTGTATTTCACCTGTATTGGTTGACCGGGTTCCTCAACGGTTCCCAGGTACAGGAACCTGTGCAATGCAAGGATGAGTCAGTGATTAGTCCTCCCTTTTGAAATCATCTTGTTAGAAATTTCTAACATTGGGTTCTTATGGAGGGGATTTCCTCTCAAAATCAATAAATAGAATTATATATATAATAATATAATGTAATAATTCAATATAACATCCATTCTCGCTCACTCTGCTCTAAAGATTTCGATCAGGATGATTTCAAAAGGGAGGACCAATCACTGACTTACCCTGTAAATCGAAAATGAAAAAAAATCCCCAGATTGGCGCTAATTGAAAGTTCCTTCAAATGAGGTTTGGTCACTAGACTCTGGAGGATCTCCTGATGGAAAGAATTGACACCGGTTCGGTAGTCCTCAAAGGGATATTTGCTTACAGCAGGACGACAGAGGATGTCAAGTACTCGTAGGTTCTTGCACATGTTCAGAATCTCCATGACCTTGACCTTTGGTTGTAAATAGTCTTCCAGTCGAATTTGGAGTCGGTGGAGGATGTGGGTATTATTGGTGAGAAGTTCCTTTGGTTCGAATTTCAATCCGATCAAGTTGTACGTGTTCAGGCTTCGAACGATAGAATTTGAGACCCATTTGAGATTGTCTTCTGCTCGTTTAAATTCCGGATTCTCTGAAATAGTAAATTTTAAATTATTTCGCTAATTCAATTGTCTTCAAAAATATTAATCACCGATCTAATTTAAACATGTACAAGTTTACCACTGAAATGTCGAATCCAGCGTGTATCGCTCGTCGGTCCGGTGAGAATAGCGTTAACGCCAGTGACCTGGTCAATCTCCCATTTGAATTGTTTACACTGCTGTCTAATTGCTTTGTGGTCCTTGGCACTGAGGCATTTCCAAATGTCAACTCGAACCTACAGACAGACAATTGAATTCAGTAAATCTTGGACTGTGAAATTATCTACAATCAAATTAAAATATATAGTGTTTTCCAGCTTTTGGTTTTTGGCGCGAACCCAAAAAGGTAGCTACCTTGAAATTTGAAATATCGCGCCGTTTTGCTTGCCAAGGAACCTTTTGCTCGTAGATTTGAGATTCCCCGGTACTTTTAAATTTAAATATCAGTCTTAATCGAATAGCAGAATATGGTTGGATCAGGTAAGTAATGCCAAATCTCTCACTTCTATCGGCAAGTCCTTAAGCTCTGTTACGCCAGTTTCTGGAAGCTGCTGCCGACGCCCAGGAATGAGGTGTTGGTCATGGTTTGGCCGGTTCCTAAAATAGTTGAGCGGATTCATGTTGACGTTGACAGAGGATCGAGGTCAAATTTTAAAACTTAAATTGACTTGCTGAAATTCATAATTTTAAGTTAACTTAGAATTTCTATAAAACTTGGTGAATTTGTGCTGAAATTACAGCTTATCGTCTGATACAGCCTTGACTTCCGCTAAGCTAATTTCTGAAAACATGAAAACATCACTTAATTCAGCATATTCAGTAGTCAACAAACAGATGTACTTCCTGGTGACAATGGACAACAAGTTGATCGTCATAGTTACTTAATATTAGTCTCTTTGCTAGGTGCAATAAATTCAGACACATCTGCTTTTTTTAATTAATCCCGAATTTTTTACTTATTCAGAGCTGGCCTAAAACATTTTCCGATTATGTATTTTAGCCGCGACCTACGGAATATATGCAAACCGATACTTTTTCTGTAGTAAGCCTTTCGTATTTAATTTTATTTGATGGATCTTGCCATATTTCTACGTCACTGCTTTCACTTATAGGCACTTGAGCGTGGTTAGCTGAGATAAGGCCTATTTCTCCATTTTTCGTGCAGCAAACCGTTGAAGCTCAATAGAGATAATTGCAGTTGACAGGTGGGCTGGTGTCGTTACGCTCCGTTTATTACGTATTGATTACATTGTACAGGGTGGCTACTGTTGGAAGTGGTAAATAACCTTACACTGGTGGAGATTCGTTTGACATGGTTTGCAGCAAGTAGCCCTGTACTTTGGTCTGACGGCTGATTCTGCCACCAGATTCTATGTATTCCTGTATTGGGGTATAGAATTTGGTCGACTCTCCGAAGAGACTTTTTCTACGCAGACTTTACTACATTAATGGATCTTTGACATTTGGAGAACCAGATTTAGGCTTTTCTTTTGTCGAACTTTTTTTCTTGATTCATTTCTTTTGTACAAAATAATGATTGTACTGGTGCTGTCACTACATTTGTACAATACGAGTAATACAGAAGACTCTTACGTACGTCTTACACACCACCTACAAAAAAAACATTTTAGTAGAAGGCGGAATTTCTGGCTAGTTGACGAGTGACGAAAGGATTTGGATATCGTAATCGTGGGCTATTAGTAAAGTGTCAGGCCGTTTAGATGGCTACTTAGGGTAATGACATGACCGACTATGGATTGAGCATACTTTATTTATTTAATGCAAATTGCAGCTATTTTTTTGAGGTTACAATTTGACGCGTCATCACTTTATCATAGTGCAAAGAATCAAATTACCTGATTTTCGCCTTTCGCTTGTGGATACTAATTAAATAGAGATTGACAGATCCAATTAATCAAATGATCTGTTAAAGACAAGAAGCATCCTTTGACCTTTCATAAATAAGGTCGTCGAGGTGAACTACGGTCGCTGAAACTTCAGGTTTCTAGAAATTTATACTAAGCAAGATTCGAGTTTTAGGTGCCTAATATATCGTAGTTATATTTAAGCCTGTTGGCTCGAACCAGGTACCGCATTATACAGCAATTTAATACACGTCTTTGTATTTTATAAAATATTGCAAGTGAAATTGAAGCATTGGCTTCAATTTGATCAGGACTTGCCGTATTTCTACAACATAGAACCGCATGCATTCCAAACCAAATCACATAATACAATTTTAAAAACCACTGGAATTTATTCGTATTTTCTATGATTGTTAAAAACAAAATGGCGGCTGCAGGATAAAACAAAAAAGCACAAATTTTGGAATTCACGAAATTATTGATCCGATTTATTGAAATTTCACATGAATTTTTTTTTCAAAATTTAAAGTCTACCCTTGATTAACTAAATGCTTGCTTTCCCTTTCCCCGTACTTATTAAATAAGAAGAAACTTTCTGGCAGACGGATGTGAAAATTTTATATTTGCGTTCCCACGGTCTAACTAACAAGCTTCAAAAGATTCAAGTTTTTGTGTGTGTATCTTACCAGATTCATCCCTTTATTCGTATACCGTACCAATATAAGTACATAAATATTAAGTTGTGAAAGTTGTTACACCTGGCATCATTGGCGTGGAGCTGGATAAAATGAAAGTTGAGCTTTTTCTCAACATTTGCCTAAACTATCTGACGTAGCGTGTAGTGAAAGTTTCTTTCTGACTAATTAAAACTTGATCTTGATTAGTTCAGACTTAACCCAATTAATTCAGTTGTTGTTGACTTAAACTCAGCTCCGTACGTATAACGACGCCTACGCATGCATGCACACACGAATTGGGTCGATTTTCACCGAGACAGACGCGGACAGACGCTTTATTTATGTGTTGAATAAATAGGTTGACGTTGACGGTTTTATCGTGCATCTATATACAGTGTGGGATTGATAATTGTTCCTAGCCATTAGAAAATTCCTGCAATGCGAACCAACGAGTCAAGCTTGAATTTAAAAATGGATTTCATTTAATAGATTGAAGAGCTTTTTGAATTAATTTCTAAATTGAAACCGGTGCGATTTTAAAAAAAGCAATAATTTTCATTCTGTTGACATCTGGCATTTGGAATGTTTACAGAATATTTTTTTTAAAAAGGAGAACGACTATCACACGCCCACCCTGTATTTAATACCATGTGACTTGTGTGCGTTATAGCGATACCGAAAAAGTCTATAATTGTCCACAAAAACTTATCATACTCCAAGTTCTTGTTAGTTTGAACGTTCGATTTTGATTCGACTTTCTCCGCAGCCAATTTTATTCGAGGATATTTGACTTTGCTCATTAAAAGTACCTCGTTCAATGGACCGAGTTAAATGACTGGGAATGTGCTGAACTTTAAGCAGCTGGAAACGCTAATAACACCCAATTCCTGGCTGATTTGTCAATTGTCAATAGAAATGATACGCCAAGACAAGAAAGCCACGAAAATAGGCTAAATTAACGTAGTAGGTCAATGTATATCGAATCAAATACAAGGCTTGATTGAGTGAATCACTTTCATTTTATATTTAAATTCCTTGGATTTTGGTCTATTTTCTTATTTGCGGCATATACATACAAAATGCAGAAAACAAGCGTATTACTCTGAGTAGATTAGATCCTGTGCAAATATTACTTGGCCCAGTTTTGTCAGTTTTCAAGCAGGAAGTGAAATTTAGTAAATAGGCTGGGATTTGCACTGGAATATTTGGTAGACTTTCTCCCATTTAATTTGCATTTGAAACAAGGTTAGACTTTAGGGTTATACGGTTTAATCTATTTAAAATGCTGAAAAATGTTCACACATGTATATTTGATATTAGCAACGAGAACAGCTTATAAAATTAGGTTAAGGTCTTTAATCTGCAAGTTCGAGCTACAATAAATTTTGAATCTTTATAAACTGATTCTTTCGGCTAAAACTTCATACATCTTGCAATCTGTTAAAAATTCACTTCCAATATTTACTCAATATTCAAAAATTAATTCATAAACTAGAAATATTTGTATTTGATCTATTTTAACACAAGTTAATGCATTTTTTGTTTTTAAAAATTCAACGAATAGACTGAAACCTATGTTCTAAGTTCTCTATAGGTTCAAAAATTGCGAAGACGGAGGTGCAACACATCCAAAGTCTTAGGTTATAAAAATATAGAAAAGTATAGCTATTAAAACGACAGATCGGAAGTAATGTCATCGAATAGGTTTATATTTTTATGGTTCAGGTTATTGTTTTTATGTGAGTTGCGGTATTTTATTTTGCGGTTTTTAATGATCCGATTTTCATGGGTTTCGAATTTAATGTCTAATGGGGGTAGCTTAGCCGATTACTCTAATTTTTGTAGTCGATTTAAATTCATGTAAGACATTATTCTGGAAAGAAAGAGGAATTCGGCTTAACACACGTTGACATGGACGAAAGGCCATAGCAACAGCGGTAATTCAAGATAAAATAATAAAAATCGCAATGATCTATAAAACCTTAAAAGCCGACCTTGATTAGGACAGCAAAGTCCACTGTATAACGAACATAAGCCTAATACTTGTATTAGGTAAACAGTGACCGGCTATGCGCGTTTTGTGCAATACAATTGAGCTCAGAACAGAGTCGTATGAAAATATTTGCTAAATCCCAAGGCATCCACCAGTTTGGATTAAAACAAGAATATTTCAAAGGATATTTCCTGGTCCTAATGTTTGTTTTATGTAATTTCCCAGGATTACTTTGTGGTTCTGCTCTCCCCCATGGAACTGGATCCCACGATGCGAATGATCCTGTCGGTTCCTATTTGGAGTCAACGAGTTATTTACATTCAAGGATCGTGTTTGAAAGATGCGGATTTGATACGAGCCCGTATGGGTGAAGCTGAAGCCTGTTTCATACTAGCTGCACGGAACTATGCAGATAAGACAGCTGCTGATGAGCACACGATTCTACGATCATGGGCCGTCAAGGACTTTGCACCAATTGTGCCACAGTACGTTCAAATTATCCGGCCTGAGAATAAACTTCATGTCAGATTTGCGGAACATGTCGTTTGTGAAGATGAATTCAAGTATGCACTCCTTGCTAATAATTGCTTGTTTCCGGGATCTTCAACACTCGTCACGCTTCTACTTCATACTTCCAGGGGACAGTAAGTCGAAACTTGTTTAAATTAGTATATGAATTCTAAATATCCTAGGCTATAACAAAAATTGAATTTAGCCAGTTTGCGCAAGTTTTGAGTTTTGAAATAATCCTTATATCAAAACTATATTTTTTTTATGCGCCTTTCGAGGATCTTTGCATAGGCGGAGCTTATAGAAATGCAAAGTTATTGAATTTCAAGAAAATCTGAAATCAATTAACGTTATCGGGAAAAGTCAATACTTTTTGGAATAGAAAGTTTGTGCAAAGTATAAAATAAACAAAATTCTATATCTTGTATCCTAATAAGATGAATTTTTAAATTAAAGCCTAATTAAATACAAATAAAATCTTATAAATTAATTAAATTCTACCAATGTATACTAAAAAATATTTTGAGTATATCCCAGTTTTGAACAATTTTACTTTGTAAATTATAAACATTTATTATATAAGTAACTGTAAATTCGAATAAGTACTCAAGAATACAGAACTATAATTCTATATTAAGATATTTTCACGAGAATTCATTTTTCGAAATATATTCACAGAATTTGAGGCCTTGAGTTCGTTGTGTAACATGGATGAATCTTAAGAGTACAAAATACGGCAAGTAAGCTTTAGTAGGCGGAGTGTACTTGCCGTATTCCATTTTCTAAGGGACGAATTAGGTAGTTTGCGCAATTTTCGATGTAGCAAAGGGTACTGTCACTGCGCAGGACGAGATTTTACAATTTAATGTCAAAAGGTAGTCAAAAACTAAATTCTATTTAAATCAACTAAGACTCCAATTTAAGTTATCGTTCATCGTTAGACAACTTGCGCTTAAAATCTACCAAACTTGGAAAACATCCAATGATTTCAATTAAAATTTCAGTTGTTGACTGACTAGACCAGGCTACACCGCATAGCTGAATTGAAAGTTGCAAGGCTGCTTCAATTTGCTTGACAATGCATTTTCAGTTTCCCAAAAAACCAGTCAACAAAGGCTATAAATATTCATATGTTGAAATGGGGCTGAGAAACCAAAGTTTGTGAACTATGTACATTGTCATTGAGGCGGAAGGAGAACACCCAGGCCTCCCAAGTTTTCTGCATTCTCTCTTTAATAAGCCCAGATTTTGAAGCACTACTCATTTACTATTTTAAAACTTTTACATTGTCTTGTTCTCCGCCTTCTTTGAAAATTGAAAGGGAGTGGAGAAAGTTTACGTATGTCCCTTGTTTCGTTTGGTGTGTTTTCTGGTCTGGTTCCTTTCTCTTTCTATGTTACTCAAATGTAACCTCCTTTTCTGACTGAG
>JAQFYU010000678.1:0-19612 GCA_034694905.1 Ceratophysella granulata | reverse complement strand
ATAAATTAAGCTTCCGTTGATACCACTTTACATGCAACTCGTGCGTCTGCTTCCGAGAAAATTAGTGACGGACAGACAGACGGACAGAAAGAGCGATTGCATAAGCCCTCAGCCTAGGAGGCCAGGTCTAATAACCTGCCGCCCGTAATTGCCATTCTCTGAATTGGATAGGCTTCTTCCTTTTTTATAAAATCGCCAAGCCAAACTTTTATAGCTTTTGATCAAGATTTGTGATGAGATGACACTACGAAGCTATTTCTACCTCATCTAGTGCAAAATGCAAATGTGTGTTTCATTGTGAAATATTTTGAATGCGTAGTCCCGTTCTGATCTGAACCAACAAGCCCAGCGAAGCGTGGGAGGACAAAGTACTTAATCCTTTAAATAGTCCGCTTTCCGCCGCTGGACGACTTCTCACATGGTCTTACTACAGAATTAAAGATTATTTAAATTTAATTGCATTTAAATTTCACACGAGTTCCGATTCTGAGAATTTGGCACTTTGTGAGGAGTGGTGCCGTTAAGCGTTGTTTACAAATTGGAAAATAAACATTCGCAATATTCATATCTTATTAACGTCGCTCACCCCCACCCCCAATACAATGCCAATCCGAGTTCCACTCAGCTAGCGTTCTCGACTTGACTGCTTCATATCACTATACTGTCATGGAAGTGACAAAATGAAATTAGTAGTGGTACCCCACAACCCTCCTCCCTCAGAAATCAATCCATTTGCGCAGCCCCGTATAGGGTGACACTTGTGAAATCTGCATGAGTGGAAATCATAAGCAGGAGGGAAGGTTGGAGACGAATGTTATATAATATAATGGCAATGGCCGCGTCAAGTCTAATTATTCCAGCGGATATGAGGTAAGTAGTTAGTAGTAATGGGAGTGGAATGGAAGTGAGACAGAATTCACCACAAGCTGCCCTCCTTTGCTCCCCTTCGTCGTCACCACTTCTATTATCTAATCTCTTACTTCATTTAAGCCCGAATTTTGGTTAACGCAATAGTGTACAGTGTTGGAGTCTGTTGTTGACTTGACACTCCGAGTGCCGTGTACAACAGGTTCATGTCTTCTTCCCTGCCATGCCATGCCATGCCATTATTCACTAGTCAACTCCAGCCTCCCATATCACAAAAACAACCCTCATCTAATTTTTTCATAGCCCACACTCCATAGCGTTCATATGGCTCAACGTTTTTAATGACTCAACTTAGGTTTTCAGGTTCTAAAACGAAACATTTGAATCTACACCCCTGATCAGATGCTACAAATTGCTGTAAGACAAAACTACCACATAAGGAAAACCTAAAAAAGTGATCGACTGTAAGCCGTTTTAATCAAAATATTTGAACCAAATTAAAAATTGTAAATTAGAAGAACAATTTTTTTGTCGTTCCTCGTTCAAAAATGTCCTATTACTGACTGCTTCCAAATTCTAAAGTGCCTTAAAAAACCGAGAACTATAGCTTTCGGGTTCCAAAACCACAGTACATTGATGCTTTTTAAATTTCAACAACGCTAAGCACTAAGTTGTTGGAAAACTGAAATTATCGTATTATTGATATCGTTGTTTTTGACCATGAAGAAGAAGTATCCAAAATTCATGATTAAACGTAAACTGAAAAATAAAATCGAGGAATTTAGCGGAAATAAAAATCTGGTTTTCAGAACTTTCCGCAAAGGATCATATCATACCTTATCTTGTTCATGATGATGATGTCCGCAAGGACTTCTACAGCACAAAGCACAAATGTTTGTTGTAAAATATTTGTATTCTACATAGTTTGTCTACACTACATACAGGACTTTTAGGCAACCAAAGCACCAAATACAGCCAAGTCAATCCCTTCCCTAGTCCACATTTAATTTAGCCATCATCCATCATCCCTCTAAGTATGTTCACGAGTTCATGCATTAAGCCATTCTGTATTACGGTTTAATCTTGAATTTGGTATGGATATGGATTGTGAATATACGAAGAATCTTCGTGCAACTGGAAGAGACCCTGTCTATTTGTTTTGTACAACTCAAACTTGCATACAAGTTGGTTAAGTGATGTATTATTATTATTACAGAAACTAAAATGTAGCATACATCCCCAGCGATGCACCACCACTACCACTACCAACCACCACCATCATCATGTACCTGTTCTGCATTACAAAATTTGCCCTTCGCTTGGAATTGGAATAGAAAATCTAAACTAAACTACCCTCTTCAGATGTCTGAATCAATAGTGCTATGCTGCTGGTTGAAAATATAATATCCAGTAAGTAATACAAACACAAGAGATGCCTGCCCTGCAACCTTCTAAACTGCTATCTGCAATGCAAGAGGGAAGATATTAATTTTATACCCACAAGGTGAGTTGAGTTTTTGTAGTATGAGGGCAAAAAGAGCGTACGATTACAGGTAAACGGTGTAGGCCGTATCAGTACAAATCAGACTGTGATTCCTACATTTTGAATGTGTTCGCTTATCGCTCGTCCTGTGCAAAGTACCAGAGCATTACAAGAGCATTATTGGGAATTTTATCTGTCTTTTGATGATGATATGAATATGAATAGTCTGGGACTGGGTCTGGGACCTATTTCATCATGCACTATTCCTATTGAATTGTGATCGATTTGGAAATGAACGACATTGTGAAATCTGCGCTTTTTGAAAAAATAAACTGAAAAAATTGCCTTAAATGAGAATGAGAGAGTGAAAAGTGAAACCCAGGAGCAAAACAGTAGTGCTTTAGTAGAATGTATGCAATTTCAATTAGAATTCCCCGTAAGATAGCGGTTACGGAGAAGGGTTTAGGGACAATCAAGCCGAGTCTCTGTGGTTTTTCTCATTGCCAAACTAAAAATCATATTTGTATCGTCGAAGACCACTATTGTGTAGACAGCAGCAGCGCTGTCTAAACTAAATATCTAATATTAATATGCCTGCTGCTATGTGTTCCTGGGAACTAACCTATTTATGTGCACAAATACTATGTAGATACTTGAGAGTGAAGTCGGCCATGCCATCAGCCATAAGCAAAATCCTTCCTACATAAATATACACACGTAGTGAGCCTTTAGACCAACATTACACATTACACCCGCCTCGGTCGAGTCTGCTCTCTTGGGCTTGCCTGCCTGCCTGGTCTAAACTTCCGAATATCTCCAATGCCGTGTACTTACATATGAGTTCTCTGCAGTTGAGCATGCAAGGAAGACTTGTACTATTGCCATTTTCCATTATCCAACTTTCGCGATCCGGCTCATACAAAATATAAAACTATGTATAGTCTTCCAGATGAGCCAGAATGTCTTGGCTATGTGCTCTAAATGCCTGAAGAACCGAAATAAAACATTACCTAATGAACTAATACATTCTGCACCACTATTTTCAAGCCTTGATTTCGAATCAGGGAAAACATTATGTACATAGGTGTGATACGGAATTTAATTTACAGTAGTTAGAAGTCTGTACTATCCACATTTGATGTAGTTTCCAACAGTGCGTCTGTCTAAAGTCTAAACATATGGAGGTCTACACGGAGTACAGTAGTGTGCGTGGACACTGCTATGCTATGCTAATTGGTATGAAGGCAAGGAACATTGCGATACGAGTAGCGTGCTGTGTAAACTGCTACGGAATTAAAATGTGGAACAGAAGAGGGTGGAATTAGTTTAAACCTTTTAACCTTGTCTCATGCACTATTGACTCTAACCTGTAGCTTACAGCATACAGCACACACAATTAGCTGAAATACAAACGCCAACTGCAACGCTTTTTATGAACAGTAGGTTTATATTGTACATAGGAATTGGCATATGGCCCGAAATACCCTGAATAAATTGTGTAGTAGAATTAAATTTTAAAAAGAAACTCACGGTTCGAATGAAGCTGGAGTGTGTGATGAGCCGGTAGCTGGGTGACTGGGACACGGGCGTAGGTGACGTATGAAGACCTAGTGGGTTGTGGTCGTGGGAGAGGGTGAGGTCGCCATTTGGAGAGAACGAGAAAGACTTTGACTGGGCTGGTGCTGTAGAAAGTGGCTCGTAGGTTATGGCCCAAGTACGTGAAGTGGTGGAGAATAGAAGAAGGGAGGTGAGCTAGAACGAGGGCTAGAGCAGGGCTAGGCTCCTAGACGAGCAGAGGGAGAAAATAGAAGACGACGACGGGGGGAGGAAACAGCCGAATTGGCCAACACTCGTCTATGGCCTATGTAATATCTAATGGAACCAACAACCCACTGCTTTTGCCATTTCCAGTCCTCGTCTTGTGAAAATGTGTGGTTCAGTTCAGACGCCAGTACTATAGCAGCCTTTGCATGTTTTCCAGGAGGGAGAACGAGGGCGAGGGAGATTCAGACCTCCTGTTCCACTATCTCAGCCAAGCCACGAACCAAAGGGTGTTTTCAGACAGTCGCAATCGCAAAACCTGCAAAAAAATGACATTTAAAGTCTCATGTTGTCATAATCAGTTCTGGACTCCTAATTAGTTTCCGCAGTGACTTAATGAGCATATTGATGCGGATTCTGAACTGCTGCAAACGGGTTTTGCAGTATTGAATCCGGAACTGGGAAGTGAGAGCTGAGCTGTTTAGCCTGTCTCCTGTGTTGAACTCTTTCTCTCCGAATTCCTTCCCTCTTGCCTGGCAGCTTGGTTCTGAGTTCGGGGTTTTGGTGGGTCGATAGAGAGCATCGAGACGGGATTTGAGCTGCACACCCCAAACCACCCTACGCATGAATGTATACAACCCCACCCCCAGGACAGGAGAAGAAACTACCCGGGTGTCGTCCGGCTATTCTCGTACCAGGGTGGCACACGGCTTCCCTGGCTCCTCTCCCAGTCCGCTTCCGCACGTGGAGAACCCGGCTAGGCCTGTCTCACAAGAAACTGGAATCAATGGGGGTTTGAGTTCAGGAGCCGAGGGAAATTCTATTTATTTAGCCTGCTTCTCAGTTCTGGGAACAGAAATGCCCTGCTGCTTCTAGATCCTTTTGTAGCTGCTGGGTAGTTTCTAGTTTCTAACCAACAACCCACCACTCAGTCAGTCTCTCCTGTTGTCGATCCGAAAAACGTAGAGAAGAGACTCACTATCCAATCCACACAATGTGACCCATCCCATTCTTCACCTTCTCACCTGCTTATTTCCACTTATTCGGACTATATGACAACTAGACTTCAACAAATTAGCTGCTCAAGAATTAGCCCATATGCTAGGGAGTGGCGGGTATTCAATTCAGGATATATGCATGGATAATGATGCGTTTACGACACATGTTAAACAACCATTACATTACCTCAGAAAACACTAGACTAGAACCAAGAACTAACAACTAACGCCATACGAACTTTCGAATTCTCGGAAGACCTCCGGACAACTTTTGGCCAGGAAAATGTAACCTTTAACTTCCGCATCCAGCCTATCCCAGCACAGCATAAGCATTACCTTCATCTCAATCTCACCAACAACATTTACCTGATCATATCAGCGCTGCCTTCCCTTTACCAAACAAATGGTGAAGGGGAATTTGCAATTTGCTCGATTGACTCTAGGACCCCCTCAATTGCAAAGTGAAACCGGTATCGCCGTAACGCAACAAAGATGCGTGTTTCGCGCAGCGTAGGTCAAAAATAATGTTTTGTGTCTTATTAATGACACCTACTCTTTGAAAACAACTAAGTAACTTGTTTTTGCAAAGATGCAACTCTTCTGTACTTCTGGTTTCTGGTCTGATTTTGAAACCAAAAACCTCTTAAGTACCGTAATAATGTGTTATTATTACGTTTTACGCTGTCGATGTCGACGAGTCCATACTTAAGGCCAATGAAGATACCAGCTCTACTTGTTTAACATGTGCCATTCATCCGTTGTGTTCGTTTATCTAACCCTTCAATTCAACCTCAAATTCTCGCGGAGCAGGCAAAAAACGCAACACCAAAAACCGCAATACGGAAAAATTCAAGGCAAAAAACGCAACTCAAAACCCGCAACACGAAAACTGCAACAGACAAAAACCGCAACAGGTAAATAACCGCAACAAGATCAAAAATATTGATATAAAAATATATTCGACAAATCGCCAACCTATTCAATACAAAAAGGTATGATAAATGATAGTAAGAGTTAAAAAATTATATACTATATACTGCCAACAAAGGACCCAAAAACTTTTGAGATCGTCGAAAAAGAAGTTTCGGGAATTTTGTCTACTTTTTTTATAAAACGATACAAAAATTAACGATTTTAAAGATTTAACCGAATTCTTGGGTCCTTACTTGCGTTCTCTCAGACCCCATAACAAGTATGATTCTCCAAATCCCATCAAATTTTGGGTTTTGGGGTCCTCGATGTCTCGGTGGATCTCAGTCAGACTCCAAAGCTAGGGTTTCTCTAGATTCTAGATCCAGCCTAATTTTAGGGCCCTTGGGCGCCTTTAAGACCCGAGAGCTAGTGTATTCTGCGAATCCCACGAAAAAATATCCAATACAGCCCAACAGCAATAGAAAAGTATAAACTAGTGATTATTTTCAATAATTAATTAAAAAGTTGATAAATTCTGAAGAAAAGATTTGGCTTATGAAACCGTGCAATTTTAGATCAGCAAAATAACTAGGAATCGTTCCTCCAATATTATTGCATTCATTCTCAGAAAAAGGAAAACTTGCCCAATATTTTTAGGCAACCACCCTAATTTTTTTTACCAGAGTCTCGAAGGACCATTATTCACTCTATGGGTCGGTTTCGGTTCGGTATTCGGTATTCGCTACCTTGTGATCCCCAACGTCAGGATTCAGGAAGCAACCCGACCGAAAAGGATTGCAGTTTATGTCACAAGTCAAGTTCCAATTAGTAGCGTAGTTCGTACTTTGCGAAGCTTTCATGAAGCCAGCCCAAGTTATAAGTTATAATTATAAACCAAATTCGACGGTTAGAAGCTGTCACAAACGACAGTTTGTTTTCACAACAACGACAGAATGCATTAACCAAAACAAAAACCACACAAACGATTTTCAAGGATTTATGAGTGGGTTCCCGATTCTTCAAAGTTGTGAAATGAAATGATAAGAACGAAGTAAGCTCTAACTAACGTCCATAACTATCCCTCAGAATAAACCAAACCAGTGTTATTCGATTTTGACAGGATACGCGAAAGCAAAAAACAAAATGGCATAAGTACGTCATCAAGACCAACAAGTGCGTTTAATAAAATAATTCATTCGCATTTCATCAATCATTTATTAGCAATCGGATATCGGAGTTGGGCATCATAGCACATAGCATTGCAAATCATTTCATATCATTTCCATTCCAATCAGCTCAGAATCAGATCTTGGGCTCGTCGTCGTCGCTGTTTGCATTTCAATGTGAATTATTTCATATTTCATGACATATGGCATGAATGAGCGGACAGCACAAAACAATAGAGAGTTTGATCATATGAAATTTAAACTGAGCGCAGTTGCATTGTGGAGTAACGACCGAGAAAAAGAAATGTTTCGAAACCTGACTGACTCTTTATGGACGCATTCGCATAAAAACATACATTTATCCCTTCAAAGCTAGACGCTAGACCCGAACTCAGGTTTTTTAGTCGCCTACCTTGATGGTATCTTGTAGAATCCGCAGAGCCCAGTCAGTCCCACGAAGGAACAAGAATTGCCGAAAAATATTCCAAATAGGTATCTTTTAGAATTTTTCAAAACGAAATATATAAAACATATATAACTAAATCTAAGAACTGTATGACCATGACCTACACATATTCTTTTTACTTGATTAGATTTCCATTGTAATTTCGGAATCCATCCTACCTGACGAATTGTGGTTTGCGGTGGTCGCTATTAAACATAAATATGAAACTATTCCATATTTAGATTTAGTGTGCGATCCACCTGGATCGCACGCTAAACTGTCTTTTTATCTTCTGCTTTTTCTTTAAATTGTTAAGTATAGGACTTATGCTAATGGAACTAAGTAACCACATGAAGCAGAAATAATAATAAGTCGAACATATCGGATCGGATAGCATACTTTTCTACTCGATTGTCTTCCACTAGCGCATCGCTGTGTATAAATCAACTAGAAAAGTATGCTATCTGATCCGATATGTTCGACTTATTATTATTTCTGCATCATGTGGTTAGTTAGTTCCATTAGCATTAAGTCCCATACTTAACAATTTAAAGAAAAAGCAGAAGATAAAAAGACAGTTTAGCGTGCGATCCAGGTGGATCGCATACTAAATCAAAAAAAAAACTTTGATTTAGTTTGCGATCCGGCCGGATCGCACGCTAAATCGCTACCCATATTTACAATGGACAATGTTCCCACATGTAAATGTCACGTAAGCACACGTATGTCGATGTCGCCCGTCGTATTCTGCGCGAAAAAGCGCTGGAGTTTTATTTAGTTGTATTTTGTAATCTTTGTTCTTCCTCGAAACTCCATCAGCAGCGGATTACTGGAAGGAAGAAGAATTCCATTCCAGAATACACGGAAAACGCAAGCACGAAGCTTAAATCAAAACACAAAACGTACAGATATCACAGAAGTGTTTGATTTTGATTCATGGTTTCAAAATGTAAGTCTGACTAATTTGAAAACCTTCCATAACCGTGACGGTTTTTGACGGTTAAACCGTCAAGGAAATCTCATGCTCTATTTTAGTATAGAGTGAGGAGGTGTTAAAGTTTACTTTGTTTATGGATCAGGGCTTCATACTATTGGATTTTAGATTTTAGTAACTGCTCGACAGCTACTTCACAACAATCAAATCATCAAATCGATTAACGTCGGAAATTCTTTTCATCAAGTTCCACAAACTATATCTGGATACAATTACGCAAAACAACATAATCAGGGACAGGAACATCTAAGCTAAAGCTATGTAGCCTAGGAGACCCATGGCAAAAATTCGAAACCAGTCGTGTCGCTTGGAGAACTGGGAAACGAGATCTGATTTCCCTCTTCAGGTCTCTTCAGCTGTTCTAGGCTGAGAAGTGGAATTTCGTACAAACTCCAGTCAACAGATGGGGAAAACAAGCCTTTGTGTTATATTATATAAGTAACCAACTTCAATATCGAACGACGAAACACTGTCGTCGTCTCGTCGTCGTTATTGCTTTGAAGTAAAAGTATACACCAAATAAATATCTTATAAATAATAAATACTTGGCATCTACCTACCACCTACCACTATTACTACGTTGTATTGACTATACTTGCATTAATGTACATACTTACAAGTATTATGCACTTAATTCATAAATCCTCATTCATAATACGCGGTATTACTGGGTATTACAGCACAGCTCCAACTCCAATTATAATTTCACAATATACAGAATTTTTGACCAAAGTCAAAAGTCCACATATTTCTTATTTTTGCTGTAAGATTGCGTTTGGTCTTTTCAATATTGTAGATCCCTTCCTTTGACTGCTTGGAGGAGGGAGCCTACTCGTACTCAGTGACTACAAAAACCGAGACATCCCTGAATAACGACATGTGACACTATCAATCAACTATATGAAACTTTATGCCGCGGCTTTTGGTGCCACGGTTTTTCAGCGGAACTGGAACCCTCAGTCAGTGACTTGCCTGCCAGGCTTGTCTATAGAAACTTTGACTGAATACCCATAGAGGTACTATACAATACTGTATATATTTTAAGTCTATACAGTACTTATTACAGTATTACCTCCAGGGTCGGATTAGGTCGGATGTCGTATTGCTCTAGCGCTTCAAGACACGGATGACGGAATCGAACATGACCCGTGACCGTGACTGATCTGTCGTCAGCCATCAGTTGGGTTGGTTTCACAAAAAATTGCAAGACCTAGTTGACTTCTCGGTTTGCTTTTATCAAACAGACAATTGACATGTGAACGCAATATTCATTTCATATTCGTATTCACAAACAAATGCTTAAGTAAGTACCTTGAACCCAGTCCACACCACAGTCGCCGAGGTTTTGATGAAGTTAATTTGGGTGGATTGGACCGAAACCGAAGTGCCAGCACGAAATATTTTGAAGTCTTTTTTCGGTAGGCTGGTAGGGAACCTTGCGATGCGACCCTTCTTGACCAAAGCAGAAAGCACAAAACAGCTACGATGACAGTGATGTGATGTGATGACGGGTGACTTGACTGGATAATTGACATTGACCGAGACCATACAAACAAAAGTGAAATGGTCATACTCATGCACGCTGCACGTTCTCGTTCACCAGTTTTTTCTTCTTTCGTTCTTTCTTCTTTCTTGGTACGATGATACCATGACGTCAGTTCCCACTCAAACTACTTTCAAATTTTTTCACACAGTTTCCCTGAAACTCATCTCATTGGGGCACGCTGCGACATCAAAGTACATTGCTGAGATTGCAGTTTTGTTAACTCCTGCTGTGGTAGCGCGAACTTTTACGAAATTTAAATTCAAGCTGGGTCCAACTCAACGACTTGTTAAAATTACAAATCACACACAAAACACAACCATCAACAACAACGCACAATGACAAATCACGATACACAATCGCAATAATACACACATAATAATCAGCCAAGTGGACAATAAATCCGAAGGAAAAAGGTCAGGACAGAGGACGCAGCAGGACACAGGACATAAAAACGACTGAATTAATTAAGACAAGTAAGTTATGTTGCTTGTATACATAGATCGGATTTGCTTCCATAATATGTATACTTAATAGTTTGTGTTTTAATATTAAACGCTTGCTTTGTCTTCCTATGTAGCTCATTCATGAGCGAGTAAATTCGAAATTGGTTAGCTCCACCGAAAAATGCATATGTAATGCATTCAATGTAATTGTCCAAAAATTATGGATTATTGTCACGTTATGAATTGTAATTGATTGTCGACGGCGTCATAACATGTATGTAATATGTTATGTATGCGCGAGAGGAAGACATAAAAAATATTATAAGAAATGCTATTTTAAAGCTCCGCTTTTCATCATCCTGTTCTGCAATGGAAATGGAGTAACGACCAATCGTATTAGATTTTAGACTACGTCTGCTGAACATATCTGCATCATGCATCATTGTCTTAAAGTTAGTTGAGCTTCAAAGTAGGCATTTGCCGGTCTGTACTGCTAAAAACTTCGAATGAAACTACCTAAGGAAACGGAATGCGGAAGACTGAGAAATCTAAATAAATGACAAATAATTAAGATTAATTCTATGTATGTATGTAGGTAATACATAGAAAGTAAAAGTGAGCGACAAGTCAAGTGCGCCTGGTGACGTGACGGAACTTTCGATGTTCAATTCTTCAAAGTCGCGGTGAAACCTAAAAGACGCCGACTGCCGACTCTGTGCCTGGTATTTAAAGTGTAGAGCAGGGTGCAAGTGAATGCATGTTACTTACTTCCAGTTGAATCACGTTATTCGGTTCAAGAGTTGATGTTTCATTTTCATTGATGAATCAGTACAGGAATGAGTAACTTTGATTTTGGTACATTGGTGACCAACAATGGTGACTGGTCATTGGTGATGTTACTGATGTAAAACTACCACAGAAAGCCTAAAGAGCATACCTGGTACATGCTAGTACACCTTGTACTTTGACACTGCTGGTATAAGGTACCGGTTGCTTTATCATTTCGTTCCAAAAAATGCTCGTAATATTGTCGATGATTGGTAGTTATGAAACTCAATTTCGGTTCAATAGCTCTTAGCTAGTTTCAATCTGTTTAGCAGATTGTGGAGTGTTCAATAATGGTAAACAGATAAGTAGTTCAAAGTTGTTGTTCAGTAGTTGGATGTTTGAGCTTGTGTATTAAGCATTACTTTCTTTTTTAAATCCAGATGGAGTTTCCAAAGTCCAAATTGCTAAATAATCGGAAACGGAAAAGAAATGAAGATCCTTGGCCAACCCCGTATTCTTCCCCAAGACTTGCAAGTAATATCGTGATGAAACTTGCCAACAGAGAAATGTATGGCGGCTTTGGGCATCCCCATTGTGGATCCGAGGAATATTTGACCCGCTCCATGTATCAAAATATCACACCAAACTTTTCAGTAACAAATATCAAACAACCGGAATCTTGCTTGAGAACATTTACACCTGACGGGAAGTTCCTAATTGGTTTCGATGTGAAATCCTCCAACTACGTCACCATTTACAATTTCCTTGGACCAGCTGCAGCAAATCATCTTTTTAAATCCGTCCAAGATTCTCATCCAGAGTGGATCCAAAACAAGTGTATCAGAGCCAGGGACCGTAATGAGTCAGCAGCGGCAATTCGGGAGTCAATTTTTGACTCGTTTTTCGAAAAGGCAGCAAGTATTAAGGCCATCCCACCTGGATATGAACTTAACAAGGAATGCAGTCTCATTACCGACGATTCGTGTTACCTTCTCGTTGGAGGAAGCAGACCGGCGGGACTGAATTTTGCTTCAACTGATTCTGTGGACCTGTCCGGCATGGCCAGTACGGACGAATATTCCGACAACGAAGTGGAGCAGGGATCGAGCTCGCTGGACGAATTCCTGTTGGACTTCTGTGTCGCCGTCATTGACTTGAAGCTTCGGATGGTGGTAAGTGGCATTATTTCTGAATATTACATTTTAAATTAATCAGCATGGATGTAGCGTACAATAGCAGTTCTAAATTGCAATCTACTTGATCACCTTCAAACAGGTCTGCACCAAGTACTTCAATCGGGATCTAATCGTTCTCACACACAACCAGGGGTTGTACTTGTACAAGAACACTTTGACTGTGTTTTCCTTAAAATTTCAAACGATTCATGTCTTCAATCTGAATTCGTTTGGCGAACTTCAAGAACTAAGATCGATTGGACGATTTGTGGATGGAGCGGATGCCGACTTGTTCAATAGTGTCTCAGAGTTTCGATCCGTACCTGTCCATCGGGAACGCTTTCTCAGATCATTAACCCAGCAACTTTTCTACTACGTACTTGATGAAGAGAAGAGTCAAGATAATCGTGGATTTAAACGGAAATTGTACAGATCCCATGAAGTCTTGCAGTGTTTCCATATTTCAAAGACACAACTCTTGGACGAGACAACGATTTTGTTGAAGTACACTTTACCTGACCCGGAAGTCGACGATGAATTTACTATTGCTGAACCTTCCAGACTTTACAGAGACTATCAGTTCTTTGTTTTCTATGATTTGAAGGAGTCCAAAATAATCAAGGTGAAAGATATTTACAGTACGAGCCTGGCCGATATGGTTTCGTCTCATTCGCCCTTGTTTCGAACTTGTCATTTGGCTGAGGGTGGAAAGTACATGACAACGCCAGGAAACTCTTTCCATTGTCGGTAAGACTCTAAACTCAAACCTCGTGGCGTAACGTTCGAAATACTAGCTTGTGTTTTGCTTGATTCTATATAGAACAGCGGTCAACAAGCTTCGGGCCAGGACGATAAACTACGGAAATCTTGTTCTCTCACATCACCTGACGGCCTACTGCCAGAGCTTCACTCCGACACCCTATTTGGATCACAACATGTTCAGTTGGGATTCATCCAGAATTACGCTTCTTGGAAAACCCCGCAGCTTTACTGGAAGTAGTTTGAAATGGTTGGGTCGACATTCCAAAGCACACAATTTTGAGATTACCCTAACTGAAGAACCAGCTTACGAAAATTACTTCTTCATTAATGGGGAAAATGTCCATTCGAGTTCTGGGGACCATCTTTTCAAGCTCATTTTTCATCCCAACACGCCAATCATGATCTCACTTCAACGTCTCAACCGAAAGTATCATGTCAATCTTCATTTCCGACTCCAGCCGAGTAGCAGTCTCCACTGAAAACTGCGTTCCTTGACCTACAATCAGGCAAACTTCAATTCTAATTCTAAGTTCTAAATCTTCAAATTACCCGTTCCAATCAAACCTCTATATCGTCACTCGTCACATCACGCGAGTTAACAGTTAAAACCTTAGTTTAAACGTTCATTTTGTTAGTTTTCAAAAGTTCAAAGTTTTTTTAACCCTAAAATCGCTTCGGCGTTTTTAACTTGATGAATTTTTTAACTGTTCAAGACAGTTACTCAATTAATATTTACGTTAAACTGTTAACTGTTAATAAACGCGTTGAAAGTTGTTGAAAAGAATTTGTATTTTTAATTATTTGTGCAGACAGACTGTAGGTGTTTCCGGAGGAGTTTTAAAGGAGACAAGATTCTAATTTAATTTGATTGGAGACGCCGGGTGAAATCTCTGTATTTGTGTTTCAACTTATATTTACTGTTACTACTTCCATGAATTTAACTTTCTTCTTCTTCCTCAACTTCCTCGTCCAGTCCTCCACTACTACTCGTGTCTGTGTACTTTGTACTCGGCTACGTAATAACCCATTTGAGCTTGTAAGTTGTAAGTAATGTGAGAGAAACTTCCGAAACGAGCTTTCTTTATACGTTTATTACACCTATTTTATCTTTTCTCCTCTCCCGCCGCCTAGCCCAAGCTCGTACGTGAGTATCAGGTCGTGTAAACGAAATGGGGTGATAACTACAGCTCCGCCGTAAAGGAAAGGCGGAATGACCAAGAAATTGTAATTCTCAAAAGTTACAAATTCATATTATATCCTCTACTGAATTTTCAATCTTTTCTCCCCAGAAAAACTTTTATACTTTAGATAAAATTTATAACATAATATAAGTGTGATTTTTTTGCATTAATCCCCCACTTTGTGCCAAAAGGAATTCTGAATTCTGAATCTCGGTTTCTGTACTCGTAGTTGCTAGCAGGGCAAGATGTGTCGTTCAATACTTATATGAAGGCAGTGCAACTCAATCAGTTGCATTACATGGACCGTCAATTCCTGGGAATGAATTTTTCATGATTTGGTTTTGTAGCCCCGAGTTGTAGAGTGTCAGCCTGAGAACTCTCATCCCCACTTGACAATTTTACGATATTTTCCAATTTCGAATATAACCCAAGTCATTCGGATGAAATAGAAATCAAAATAGCTTTATTGCTCGAGAGTGTTGTAGAGTCTACTTCAGAACGAACTGGTTTGAATTTTCTCCTACAACCAAATTGAAATCTTTGCTCCATGGAGTCAGAAATATGGCTGAGCAAAAGGTCAAGTTTTGCCAAAAACGTAAAAAGTTTAGTTTTGACGCGTGTCTCGCCTCAAGTCACTTTGCATTGAAACTCAAAACTCAACTCAGTCAGGTCAAACGATTGTGGTTTGAACATGACATCCCACTGAGGGTATTGCTTTTGAACTTTGAGATGCGAATAACAAGAGCCACTTTCCATTTTGAATACTTACTACAACAGTATACAATTTATTTACATGCCTAAGAGTTTAAACACGGAAACTCCTGTTTTCGTTTGGTAGGTTTCTGGGTTTCTGAAGCCTTTGTTACACAAAGTGAGAAAATCCGTTTCTTCTTGAGACTTGAGACAGTAGTGGCTGGGGTGGGCTACTTGAGAAGGTGCTACAATACAATGCGGGTGAGGAATCCTTTTGTTTTAGATTCTTTGCCTGGAGTATTGGCAAGGAACTGTGTCGGGTTAGTTTGGCTGGTGAGTTCAATAAACTGGGTGGGCTGTTGGGCGGGAATTGGTTGGAGGGCAGGAAGAGAAGAATGGACGGACGGACATTGAGTTAAAAGGACCGGAAAAGGATGCTTTTGACAGTCGCTTTCCTTGATCGAAAAGAAAACAAGGGAAAAGTTGAAACAATAGTTTCCTTTTATCCTAAATGTGTTTTCTGCCCTTTTCCCCAAACTAATCCCAGTGGGAGGAACTTCATGCAGACCAGTTCAGACCTTTAGCCAAAACTAGCTACTTCTCCTCCGTCCACGCCCAAAGTCTTCCCACATTCTTCTTTCACGCCTCAATCATCCGTCCAACATCCTAACTCTTACCGTTCATTTCTTTGGGAAACAAGAGGGATCGCTTTATATGTGACATTAGGACCCAGAAGGGTCATCCTGCAAGAGAGGCAAAAGCTTTAAGGGTCTTCTATTGGTTCGAAATTGGCAGTTTGTGTAAAGCAGCTGTTGGGCATGGGAAATATTTCAGCGGCCGTTAAGGTCAACCAAAGTGACCTAGTTTATCCGTTCATTGGAGGCCATAAATTCCAAAAAACTAGCTAATTTTGGTATTAGCTAATTATGGTATGAAACCGAAACATACGATGTCCACTGCCTCCAAAAATTGAGGAAATATGGCTTACGAGGGCTGTTTAATAAATCTTGATCCTGTTTGACATAAATAATTGAATGAAATATGGTCAGTACTTATTAAACAGCCCTCGTATTGCGGCCATACAAGGTTGGTATATCGCATGCTACGCAGTGCAACAAACGCTTGTACGGCTGTATCTGGCGATAATATCCTCCTTTAATTTTCTGCCATTCCGCCAAATATTTTATGTATATTTCTGAGGAGAGAAAATAGTTGTGTCGTAAATAGTTGATCTCTCCATTAACTTTCTCATAAAATAGTTTATTTGTTCCACATACCATTCCCGTATCTTCAACTCTTTATTGAGAACTAAAGGAAATGAAGCTAAAGCTATGAAGTAAGACTCACTCACTGGGCGGGGGCGGGGTACGTGTAAGTTCGTAAAACCAAGTCATTTTCTCGATATAAACTTTGTTAATGCAGGAATACTGCTGTAATACTAAAAATTCAAATTACACTACGCCACATCCCTCCAACTCCAACTCTGAAATTCCATGAATTACGAGAGTTGATTGTTTCTTCAGGGCAAAGCCACCTTCGCTCTCTGCATCTCATCTCAAGTGTATAAAAATTATGAGCCTGCTTAATTCTAAGGTGCTTTCCCAGTTTATGATATGAGCTCTTTAGTACCTTTTTATTTGGCATTTTGTTTTGGCAGGACTCAGGACTTTCTAGCTGGAAGCTTAGGTTTCTCTGCGATTTGGAGTACTTTCTCCGAGCTTTCACTTTCTCTCATATTTTGGTGTTGGACCTTTGACGTTACCGTTCACTGACACACACATATATACTTACTATTACGTTGGTAGAAGCAAGAACACATTTTTGCACATCACGAATCATTTTAGATTTTTAAAAATTCGCCATTCTTACTTTGAAACAAAAAAAAAGATACAAACTAAACTAAAGCAAAGCCCAACCGCATCTCTCTGTAGGCATCTTCTCGACAGCGATTTGGGACCCGTCTTGTATGTAACACAAAACATACTGGTTGCGACATACGTATATTCACCGTATACCGTCCTTGTTCTCCACGTCGTTGTCCCGATTCCCCGAGTGTTGTCTGTCATACAACCACATAAGTACATATGTACACGGAGATGCAGAGAACAGTGGAAAAGGGGTCGAGTCTGACAGAAGGTAAAGTTTTAAAGAGGCAGAAGGAGAGAATGGTAGAAACAGAGAAGAGGACACAAATGAATGCAAGAATCTTGGTTGACATGTCGTTCATCTTCTGTCGCTCTCCTGATCCTCGCACATTTATAACCTCCTTCCACCAACAACAGTCTCCGTCATCCTTCTGGTTTCGCCCTCCAGCACAAACATGCAAACACATATCTAAGCTAGGGCTCAGAAAGGGTTGGTTTTGGAATAAACCGACACTCATCGTCATGGGTTTCGTGTTGAGTCTGAAGAGATTCTCCGTGTAGCTGAAGCAAAATTTCTTAAATTCGCATAAATTAACACAATTTTTTGTAAATCCAGTTTTTAAGACTACGACTTGATTTATATCTGGACATAAAATGAATTAAAGGAGCAATATTTCGCTACTTATAAGAAAATTAGGTATTTCCTCATGATACCCAAATCCTCAACGGCAAAATTTATGGGACAGTCCTCGTTTCTCACAGTGCGAGGATCACGCCACTCCAATAATTCGAATACATTTAAAAAATTAAATAAACCAATATTGGTCAGGTTCAGATGATGGCATTAAACCAACCTGTGTATATTTTTTGTGTATAAATCTTGTTTGTTTGAGCCGATCCTATTCAGAGCCCTGTTTACCGCCAGAGAACTGTTTGAGTATGCTTTTAGTTTAAACCCATTTCGCTTCTTGTCCTCAGTCCTAAATGGTTATGCAGAGTGAAAGTAATTTCGTTTAACATGTGCACAACAGGAGAAAGCAAGCAGGGGAAACGATATGCGTGCAGTAATGCTTTCACTCGGATTACGGAGTACACCTTAAATCCACTACAGTCCAGCTATTCTGGTCCGGCGGAATTGGAGTTCCTGGTTCCTGTACTACATTGCCTACCTAGATTTCAAAAATGGGGATTATGACGAAGTGAACAGAATTAACTTGGAGTACTGTAGTTGGAAATGGCGGGATTATCTGTACACTCTGCATTCTAATTCCTAACTTCCTGGAAATTAGTTGATTCCAGATTCAAGCCTACTTGCGCCCGAGGGTTTCGACTAAGTCAACAAACTCGCCTCTGCTTCTCTTGAATTGAACAGAATTCAGTGGAATGTTTGTTCTTCATTTCATGACAACAGACAAAAAGATTCATGGGCAAACTGAATTACATTAAATAAAATTCAACATTAGACCAGAACAATTTGATTGAAAATTGGTTAATCTCTTCCGTGAAGTATGCTCAAAAATCGCAAAACAGAAAAATAGTCTGCAGCTTTCAAAATGGTCACCACAAACTTCGATTTCTCTGAACCTGATGTGGATATTAATTTAGACGATGTGAACAATGGTCTAGTTAGGTTGGCATCTGTGTGTCTGGAAAGTTTATGAAAAGAAAGTAAAGTTCCAGTTCCCTTTCAGTATTTATTACCTGGCTATTGTTCGTTGGATATGTGCATAATTTACATTATGATTCAATTCCAAATAAAACTTTCTCAAAGTTACGTGCCCGCTCTGGTCTCTTCTACGGCTTCTTGGCACACAATTGACAAACAAGCGAAGTGAGCAGAAGTGTGAACAGAATGATAAAGTCAGGTGGAATTGCTGCTTTCAACTTGATGAGCATAGCAAATTGAACCGTATAGTTTTGAATATTCAACTCTGGTTCCCCGAAGTTTCCACGTATGCAACAGGTAATTAGTAGGGCCGCATTTTATGTAAATATAAAGGACCAAAAATATGCAGTAAAATATGTGGTTCTTTTACCGTTTTATGCAATAAAATATGTCGTATACAAAAAATATACAGTAAAACATTCGAAGCACGCCATAACAGTTTAACTAGAAATTTCTAAAGCTAAAATAGCTAAACAAAAACAGCTACGCGGTAATAACAGCTAAACCAATAGTAGCTAAAACAAAAACAGCTACGCAATAGTAACAGCTAAACCAATAATAGCTAAAATAAAAACATATTTCTTTCATTAAGCATTTTTCCGCGGAATTTAGTGAATTTGTACCATTTTTTGATTGAAACCTATCAAATTATGCAATAAAACTCGAAATATGCACAATTTGTAAAAACAACACCTTGAAAAATGCTAAAACATGGAAATACAAATCGGCAATTGGAATCAGTGGACCTTGGTTCGCCGACAGAAGCGTTGGTCAACATTCATCCATGTAAAAAAAAACATTCAATTAAACCGGTTAAAGTAAACGAGAGCCGGCGGCCTGTAACGTCCCAGCAGAAAAATACGTTGTAACGTCCTATTGTAACGTCC
>JAQFYU010000677.1:0-19612 GCA_034694905.1 Ceratophysella granulata | reverse complement strand
TGCCATGTGCGGTGTGTACAAGATATTTAGCTGAGTATTTAAATATACTATTTGAAAGTCTGTTTGTTCGTCCAACAGAATTACTAATTTTTATTAGCTCTAAGTTTCACTTGTTAGATTGTTGTGTTAATTGTTTCGTTGTGGTTCATACGATCAAATACAGTTGAATCTAATTTGTTGCAAATACGCGTTTATTCCCATGCCAACCGGTCAAGAACACCAATTTTGTCAACAAAATGTACACCCTATCTCTCAGCATTGCGCGGTTTTTCTTGTTGATTTTATTCCGTCTTCCACTCTATATATGCCGTGAAAAGTTACCTCTATGCATATAATCAAATTTTTGGATTTCCAAACACAATTAGGCTGTAAAAATACCTTTCGAATTTTAAAATATAATTTAAATTCAAAGCGAATTCGGCTCTCCAGCGTTAAAGTTCAGTGTTAAGTATATGACCCAATGTTCTTTGTATCCATCTATCTATCTTTCTGTCACACCACAAACTAACACTAACATTGAATGAAATCGATTTGGCAAAGTAAATATACAGATCAGTGCTTAACACTGATAAACGGGCCAGCTAGTGAAATTATAAACTCGTTAATCTTTACTTTCTAAAACAGCAGAAATGCAATATAGGGCTTGCACCTACTGCTCCAGTAAAAAAAGTTTTCCAGTAGGTTTCATAACTTAAAATTCAGAAGCTAACCTAACCTTACAAGGCATAGATTAATTTTTACCTATATTGTTACCCATAAAATATTATGTTTTTATGATTTTCATAAAAAATTTGAAATTTATTTTATCTGATCAAGAAATTCGTGTCACATGATTGAGAAGATCAGTATTTCATAGCTACTTTAAAATCGTCTCTTAGAACCTAAACGCCTATCTATCCTGCCAAATCACTTGCTTTCAAACCTCTGAGGATGGTGAGATGTGGAATTGATAGAACCTAAAATGTTCCATTTGTTTAGAAGGGTGGAGCAGAAGGCCTTTTGCGAGGTGAAGATCCTGAGTGACATTATGCGGAAGGAGCTAAGCTGGTTATTGTCACTGAAAGGCTATAACCATAACTCCTCGTTTGAAGTTTGAACATGCTCAAGATCAGTCATTTTCTTGGTCCCCACTCGAGTCGGAATTTAAGGAAGCTGAGTAAGTAGTCATAACTTATCCGAAGACGCCAGAAGAACCAAAGTCAAGAGTCATAATAATAGTTGTGTAAACGGGCTTGAATGCTGCTCAGCCCCTGCCTCCATCCCTTCTACTCACTCGAGACGACTTCTTACTCCTAAAGGTTGGAACAACCAGCAGAATCATTAAACTTGACACCCAACTCTCTCTTGTAAACAGAGAATTACTTATGCAGCACAAAAATGGGACTTGGGAGAATGTTAGTCACCATTTCTCTAAAAATAAGACTTTTAGCCATTTCAGCCAGACCTAGAGCTGAGAACAAGGGATTCCATTGAGGCGGAAAGGAAACTGGAGATCTCTGTCTGAGAACTGAGGCTAACTATGACATTACTCCCTATTTGTGACGAGGTTGACCGTCGATTCGATCATATATAATGTAAGTATGGAAGTAGTAAGTATAATGAGAAATATTTGACTTCCGGTCGTTTTTGCAAATCAAAACATAATTATCTCTATTTTGCATTATTTATTGACGGATATTTAAATTAGTTTCTAAAAAATTAACTGCTTGTCTGCATATTTAAGATTACTATAAACATGATACGGTCCTCGTTACATCCAGATTCCATATAGAATTCTTGATTCATTGTAAAAATTATAATGTTAGGACCAGACCCGGAAAGCTGTCAATGGCCGTTTTGAAGAAACGAACATGGTCCGAAATTACATCCTAAAATTTAATTTGTGGTACCAATAAATATGTTAATCAAATTTCACAAAATTATTGAAGCTATTTATCTATATAACAATATATTTAACCGAAGTTGGGTTAGGTTAGACAAGTTTCGTAGCCAACAGAAATCTTCTAAATTCCTGAAACGGGATAGCAGAGGGCGTTTTAATTAGCAAACCTAATCAATCCAAAATATGTAAAGATTATGTGCGTAAGTAATGTTAGGTTAGGCTTAAATTGAATTTGAAATAACAATATTTCAAGTTTTTGAGAAACTTTTCGGGCCTTGATCGTTATGGCCCTCCTGGTCCTAACATATACACCAGTATGAAGTAACTTGTGTTTTAACGAGTTAGTCAACCAAACGGTACAAATAATTCGTTTAATTCGAATTCTACACAATTTAAATCTAGATATATTTTAATATCAAACGCTGTTCAGTTTTCTATCGATTTAAACTGCTGCGATGCCTTTTTGTGATACAGTTTAGGTGGTACAACTTTGAACAAAGGTCAAGCATTTCCATTTTTTGAAAATGGGCGCTATTTTTCAAATCACCCATATAAAGTCAACTACGTACGTATTTCAAATCGCAGAAATATATTTTTAAAACGACATTTAGTCATCTACTACGTTCAAACTATTAGAAAAGATTAGATATAAAATCAATAAAATCAAACACTTTCACGAGTTTTACGGTTCCAATGACAAAAAGCATGGTTTGTAATAACAGAGGCTTTAAATCCTGATTTTAAAATTTTAGCTAGTATATTTAAAGGGAAAATTGATATTCTTAGAAAGCATTAAATTTTTGAGAAATAATTTAATATCAATATATTTTTGAAATATCAAACCTTGGGTGTCTACTGTGATTGTAAAATCATAACCGTAAAATCACAGATTAACAGATTAATTCCAGAAACGTGCATATATTGTAAATAAAATTTTAGTTGATGATTAAAACTCTTGAACCGCCACTCCGCTGCTGGAGTCTGGATGAAGTCCGTTTACATTTTTATTCAGGAACTTCCGGAATTGAAAGAACCCGGTACCCCGTCGCGTACGTATGGAGATACGGAGTAGCAGAGTGAGATTGAAGAGTGGGAAAGTACAATAATTAGAGGCAGTTGAGAGAGACACGTTCTCTATTTCTATTACATTAAGTCAAGTTGGTAGTTTGTAAATAGGTCTTCTTGGTAGTAGTCCAAGTCCAAACAGAGGAGGGAGTTAGGATCCCGAGATGTTTAGTGCTTAATGTGCTTACATAATTGTAATTACTGGACTGGGTTGGGACAGTTTCTCTACTTCCAGATTCTTTTCTTCCCCGTTTCGTCATGCATCCCATTTGAGCTTAGTGACTGGTTTTTTTTAAATGCTACTTCATGACTGCCACATTTATCTGCACATTTGTCACAGTACATTAAGCTCCGCTTCATTACATCCCTTCTTTTAATTGTACTGTTTAATCTTCCCTTCTCCAGGGTCTCAAGTGAGAATTGCAAAATGGAGATTCAGCCCTCCGCCACTTCTTCTGCTCCGACTCCATCGCCCGGAGTTCCGCATCCTCCAGCATCCTATTGTTTTGGAAACTAACGATTATTTACTCGTTTCAGTGGACTGAGTAAAATGAATGGGTGCTTAGGCTAAATATATATGTTCTTTTTATGGATTTGGGCATGGGAATGGTGACATACTTATTCCTGGGTCCATGGAAAGCCCTACGACCAGATAACTAATCAATATTTCCATGCAAATCCGCTTCAAGACCCAAGTACGCTCAAAATGTGCAAATACATATGCAGACAAATACATTAACGCCCTGTGTATCTCCCGTCTCGTCCGTCTCCTCCGCTATAATTCAACTGAAGGGTGTTCGCACACATAGATAACGGAATACAGACGTCGTGGCTCAAGTATGCAATATTTCCGTTAAGTATAGTACCTAACGCAACATGCGTACACAGTATATTCGTATTGCCAAGCAACACGAAGACCCGAATTTTAGTAACTTAAATAGTACCTCAAAAATACAAACAACTTGATAGTATTAGCCATTTTTACGTTGCCGTAGAGAAATTTTGATTTATTACATAAGTGGTTGACTCCATTTCGCCCTTTTGGCGCATTGTTGATCGTAATTCTCCACATTTGGCACTTCTGTTTTTGCTATTCTTATATCATACCTCGTACACATTAGCAATTGCAATTTCATTTATTGTTTTTAGAAAAATCGAATTCATATTAAAATGATCCTGAATATATTATTTATTGTAAGGCATGAAATTCAAACTGGTCAACAAAATCCAAAAGAATTCGGATATAATGATCAATTCGAATTCAAATTTATATATATAGATCAATTCAAAATTCTATATGAATAATGATTGAATTGATTAAGTCGGATAAACAAATAATAATTTGTATAAAGTTAAATTTAAATTAAATATGTAAAAGCGCAAAAATTATACAGTGCACTGTATAATATATAATTCCAGAATAATGCGGCGGAAAAATTTAGACCTAAAAGTAACTTCCAACTGAACTTTTTTACGTGCATAATGCATTTTGTTTCGATTTTAAATAAAACGTCCATTTTTCGTCAACCTTGGTCAAGTTGCACTAGGAAAGTGACAAGTGAGTTTGACACTGCTAAACGAAACTTTGATGTGAATTCAAAACTTTAAATTAATTCACCCTACTACTGCGGCCTTGGAAACAGTTGAAGCTCCACTGAAACAATTGCATTGCATTCTCCATGATTACTTTATCCCAATGCTATTCCACAGGCTTGGAAAGTTTAGGAAAATGTTGGGTGTGTTTTTGGAAACTCCTGCATAAAACAAAGGAGAAAAGAAAAGTAAGGATAACAATGGAATTCTGCACAGGAGAGAAAACTTGAGGCTACCTTGCTCTCAGTTTTGGTCCATGTATTAGAAATAAACTCAAAACTCTGCAGGTAAGGTATTTGGCAATAAATGTGTTTCTGATTGAAGTTGAGAGTTTTGAGCGGAATGGAATCCTTGGAATTCTGCTCTTGTTCATCCCGCTATGTTACATGATGGACGCACAGCCAGGTAGAAAGAATACAACTGTACATATACATATACTGTACGTGTATATGTGTACAAAATAGTTGGTCAAAATTCATGGTCGAATACTTTCAAAAGACTTGTGCTTTTTTCAAAATATCCAAGCACCAAAATACAAATTACTTTGTATATAAATTAAAAAATTTTGGGAGAAATTCAAAATATTTTAAAAAGATTGGTTTCAAATCTCTCAAATTTTATTCGAATTTGAATTAAGCAGAATAGAAACTTTAAAAAAATCCTGATTTTTAAGAATTCAAAATTGAAAACTTGGCTTCTTTGATCCATGTTTTGATTAAGATGTGCAGAAATGCATTTACGCAAGTGAGGCCTACTTTTAAAATACAAATCAAAAATACTTTTAAATCAACCCTTATTTTGGGTGATTTTTTTTTTTAAAAATACGGCATTTTCAAAATACAATTTTGCCTAAGTATGGTCAAACGCGTGTGCTATGCATACGCATACAGCATTGTCACTTGTTGTATCTCTGGAGGTCGATTAGTGGTGATGACGTCATGGATTTCTCAAAAAAAAATAATTTAAGCTAACAGAAATAGAACAAATGACGTATTCACCGAAGTAAAAAAAAGGTACATTTCAAAATTCAGATGTTTATTTGGATACCTTGAATAAATGCCTAGAGCAGGTACACGTCGAGTTGAGTGCAAATAGCCCAAATTCTGTAGAATACTTACCTACTAAATAACTCTTTAGCAACTGGATTAAAATTTAGAATGTAAATAAATCTATGATTCCAGAACTCGAGCAGGACCGGCTTGACGAAATTTGATATTCGACTACTTTTGGCCTGCAAGGAAGTGATAGTTGATGACAGGTCGGTCTTTTGTCATCCCAGAGCAGAGACCAAGTCAGGATTTCCCATTTATGCAAAGAGAAGAGAGTCGAAAAATACTGACACGCTTCCATAGTGGGAAAGTGAAAGTAGTGAAAGTGAAATGAAAATGTTCTGTCATCTATAAAGTAGCCTGGGTTAAAATACAATATACTCCGGTATTATCATTCTACGTCAATTTCGCTAAGCCAATTACGCTTTAGGATGCTTTTACTTGCGTTGCCAGTTCGTTTTCAATTCTTAGTTTAGACTTGCCTGATACAATTTGCGAAGATTCATTTTGTTATTCCTAATGTTAAATGTTAAAATGTTGCAAAATTATATTTTTCGTGAGCTTGCTATCTCAAAATTTCACTCCTCATTCATTCTACACTTTAATTCATCAGTGCTTATTATATTATTTTCACGTTTTTCAACATCTTTATTCAAATTTTGAATTTTTTGGGGCATTTTCTTGCACTTTTACAGCATATTTATCTCGATTTTCTTTTTTCTATTCGAAAAATTCAGCTTGTTTTTTTTTTGGAACTTTTAGAATTGTCGAGGCTTGATTTCAATTCGATTCAAGATTTTTTTGTTTTTACAATTGGTCAACTACTGCATATTTGAAATCTTTACTTTTTCGAAATTTCAAGAAGTAAATATTTTCATATACACTATTGTAGTGCATATTTAAGCGAATATTTCTACAATTATATGATAATTTGCCGTTTCTTTCCCGTATGGCCGACTTTCAGTGCATACGAATCGTTTCATACAGACAACAGAATGAATACAGACAATATTAAACAGTCTGTTGACAGGGAACGGCCTATACGCCGCTTTCAAAATGTCCAAATAAAATATTTTCACATCATCATATAGGAACAGAACGGCACTTATATCCAAATACTAGCATGTACGGTTAGTAGGTAGAGCAAGCAGGCTCGAAAGATCGTCCCTAACGCCTTGAACTATTGTATTTTTAGTTTTTATGAAGGAATTTTCTGAGCATAGAGACTACATCGTAAATACTATAGTAGCCTGCGTTGCTAGGAAGAAAGGGGGAGCCTGCTATAATGAAAGTATCTCCTAAGTGTAATAATCCCGTTGTTTTACTCCGACTCGAGACACGGTATTAGGAAATGGGAACACAAAATTGGTTTATTCTTTCTCCAATGCCTTCCACTGCAATCTTGCCATGTGTATGTGTACGTATGTGTAAATTGGTCGACTCCAACTCCTTCATCCTAATAAATCCTCGCATCTACCTGCGTTCCTCAGCCCAGCTCCACAGACTTTCTCGGTGCAGATTCACATGTGGAAATAAAAATGCATTAAGACAGGCACGCAATTTTTTGACAGACATTTGTTACGTAAGGTGCATGTCATGTCAAGCCCCACGTCTTATCTTTTTTCTCCTCCAGTCATTTGAAGTGGCAAGGTGGGACTAGACCGAAGAGGTTCACGAGCACATGGACCTATGAATTTTCTAATACTCTGTAGCGAAAAAAATAACATAAATTGGGCTTTTCCCTTTTCGAAAAGGAAAAAAAAGTGTCAAGAGGAAACACGTGGAGGAGAGTTTTTGGTGCTCAGCTATTTATTTTCCTCCTCTTAAGCTTGGGACTCAAAGACAAACTAGGATTATGAAGACGGGCGTGGTACACGCACGCAGCAGGCAGAACAGACGGATTTTACTCCCAGTCAAAGTTTCCAATTGTCCAGGGTCCAGTCAGCAGGGAATCCAAAACTCGTGTATTGTGTACGAAGGAAATTGGCTGGTGGAACATGGAACTGTGGATGATGGAGGCTCAAATATGTCATATGCGAGTCTAGTAATTTTTTCTAATTAACAACTCCGTTAATTGGCAGCATAGGTAGTCTCTAGTTTCACAAACTTTGGGAATACAAAAGGAAAACTTGGAGCATTGAGATGAACTCGTGGAGAAGTTGTGAATTGGGCTAGGCTCAAATTAATTAAAATGCGTGGACCTGAAAATGCCCAATGCCCAAGGCTGGAGTCTAAAACTTTGCTATGTTTCATAAACATTTATAGTCTGACATTTACTTAAACATTACAAATTATTGGAACTTATTCACTGCCAGGTTCGACGAAGTGCTACGTACACTATTTTAAGCAAACAAGAAATTAACTTCTGCGATTGTGAATTTTCCCCTTGCAGTTTTGTAATATGTTAAGATTAAAGGTTGAATTTAAATTACTAAAATTGGAGAAGATCACGATTTTATAAAACAAAATAGTGTTTTTAAAAAGGTTTTTTCAAAATTTAAATCAGAGATTATTTGGTTTTTAGGAAATCTGAATCTCGAGATGAAAATTGAATTTGCTCATCGACAGCTAATTATTTCGAACAATTTACTTGATTATTTGGTTACTAAATTATTTAATATCATCACTGAATTGGGTGCAAATCGGATTTTAATCGCCAGAATGGTGCATTTTCTGAAATAAGTATAATATAAATGAAAAAATTGACAATCAGGGAATTTTGGATAGTCAAATGTTCACGGTTAAAATTGAGTTCGAACGTCGATGTTTGCTTAAGTAAATATTTATAAGATAACGTCTGATCATCTCATCACTGAATTGGATGAAACTCAGGATCTTCGATACAAAAAATACTCCGTTTTGAGAAATTTTTCACAAAGTAAAAATGAAAAATTACATAATATTTGAAAAATTTAATTCTAAGATCAAAATCGAATTCGGTCACTTCTACTTTTTTCTAAGATACGTGATCGTAATTATTGATTTTCTTGCTAAATTGAGCGAAAATCGAATTTTAAGAACGTAAGAAAAAATGCAATTCTTAGCAAAATTTAAGTCAATCAAAGACAGTCCTGGACATTTCCAAGTCAACTATTTAATTTATCACAAAATTGGGCGAAATTCAAGAGCGTTAAAAAAGCTAAAAAGGATAAGTATGTTTTTTCAAAATCTAAACTTCTAAGTCAGGATTTTCTGAATTATCAAACATTTTCTTAGATTTTAATAATTTTACAGTACTCGTACAATATTGAATTATCTCTCTAAATTCGGTGAAAATCCATATTTTTTGGAAACAAAGCAGTACCTATTCTTAAAATGTAAAAGCAGAGGTTCTTAACGCCAAATTTGAATTTACTCTACTATTTTACATTTTCTTAAATATTTTGTTGGTATGTCGTGCACGTTGAACTTCCGAGGTCATTGAGCCCAAAAATTTTATGTTGGTTTTTAAGAATTTCATCTCTCCATCTGGCCTCACTGACGTCATTATTATATATTAATCCTTGGGACATACTAAAGTTGATTCTGGACGTAGCAGTTTCTATTCTGAGAGGCCTTTCTCTCACGTGTGTGTTCCTGGTGGGCAAACTTGAAGGAAACTTTCCCTTCTAAACTTTCTAATAGATTCATGGGCAGGCACAAAAGACGGAAAGTTTCTTCTACTTATTATCTTCCTACCTATTATTAGTGAACCTAATAAACCTTCCAATCATTTCCGTTACAGCTTTCACTATCATCCATTTCAATTGAGAGAAAGTCGGGAGGGATATAAGCTTTTTTCTGAAAACCTGTTCTATTCAAAAAAACCATTTCTTTCTGCTCCAATTCGTTCTATTATGGTTTAAGGCACAGTACATTTTGAATCCACACACCACACACACACACTGTCATTTCACATTTAAGAGTGTTTGACATATCCTACCTTGGTTTGGGATTGGGATTACAAATTACATACTCAAACCACACCATAATCCTATCACAAGTTGCAATTTTTATTATTAAATGTTCTCTGGTTTGGATTTGGGTTGAGGAAGGGTTTCAAGTGAAATTGTTTCGTGAAGCGATAAAAAGTAAATAGAATATTTGTTGTGCTGCATGCTGCAGCTGTACAAGGGTAGGCCATCTACATTGAAGCATTATATTATTAACTCATCTTTGGGCGTTTCCCCCGAATGTACTTGGACGTGTCAGTAATACTATTCTCGAACAGAAATACAAATTAGTACAATTTGTTTTCTATGCAGGTGGTGTTCTGGGACTTGTACGGGGATGAAAGGGTGAAATAACGATATTTAATGATCTTGTCTGTCTGTTTGCCTGGTTCACCCTCCTTGGGGTTCCTGTTTCTGGTCAATATGCAATAAACAATGGGTTTATGCTCAAGCTGCATTTACAATAAGTCTTGAAACCTGGGCTATATCATAAAAACTTAAAATCAGTTTAACGTGTTAAAGAAACCTTTAAACAACGAGTTCTGGATTCTGGAGTGAAATTACCGAAGAAATTAGGTATGCAAGATCCGGCATCTCCGCCGTCTCCAGTTCCTAATCAGCTACTCTAGTTAATATGCTGTTCCATTCTCCAAATTCCAAATGTCATTCGTCTGGCGGCTTTTATTGATTTTGAAAATCAATAGGTTTAAGACTAGAATGACTTCTCAAACCAAGGCTAAAGCAAATAAATTCCTGGTTTGGTGTTGATTTCAGGTGGACTGAATATCGTTTGTAAAATCAATGATTTTTTTCTAATTTACAAGCTTTTTTGCATTTCGGTTCTTATTTGGTGATTTTGGTGAAGATCATTGGTACAAAATCAATGATTTACTTTAACCTCTATAGCTGATACAATATATGAAACAATGATTTTGCCTTTAGATTTTTTAAATACCTATTTTCAATTTAGATTTTGTAAATTCCAGACAATCTTTATAATTTTGCTGCAAGTCGTTGATTTTATGTAATCACCCTTTTTTCAAAATCGATTATTCATATAAATTCTTCTAATTTAAGCCCGTTCTACGTTTTGGCTTTTGCTCGTATTTGGCAATATTCACTGAGCATCCATATTTGAAAACCAATTACTTACTTATTTACACCTCCATATTTGATACCATTTTGACTTTTATAATTTTCTAAATGTCTGAAAGTCGATGATTTTCCTTGAACACCGTATTTAATGATATGAAGCGGTTTATTTTATGCAAATATCTGTTGCACAAAATCAGTGACTTATTATTTTACTTATATTTGAAACTTGAAACCATTTTGGAAAGTAACAATTTTGCCATTAAATTTAGGATTTTCTGTGAATATATTTTCTGTACAATCGTTTTGCTCATATTAACTTTGACATAGAATTTCGGAAGAATCAATGTTTCGTATTTCTTGTAAACATGGGATTTTGGCCGTAGATTTAAATATATCTCTCCAATATATTTATCTGTAGTCCGCCCATGCCAAATGTGGCTAGAACTTGGTAGTTTTGGGTAAATGAGCCGGAAGCTGGGCACATTAGGATGTGGGATCTGTGCCATTGAGATGCGGAGTGATTAGAATGAGAATGAATAATCACTTTGGCTCCGAATCCGTAGAATGAACTACCACACACTAACTGGCCGGAGCTGAACTCCTGTCTCTCCAGAAACTAGGTTCGAATAGAACTCGGACTTACCTTGTATGGTCAAGAAGACGGATTTGGTGAGATTTTTCTCTTCCTGCAAAGTGACTTGGCTAGACGGTGAGAGAGCAGATGGTCATTTATTATTAGCCTTCTCAATCCCTTGTACTTTGTACTTGGTTATGTCAGACTTTCTGTCTTTTATCAAGTTCGAGTCTCTCCTACACTTATTCAAGTCCAGTCTCCAGTTCCAGAACACTTTTTGTTATGATTATTGTTATTCCTCCGGATTTTGAAATTTGAAGTCTTCTGGCCTGGCCTGGCGTAACTGGAGCCTTTTTCCTTAAATGGAGATGATGGACACTAAACAGATTCCCAAAAGTCCTTTCTCACCCAATCAGCCTTTTCCACTGATAGGTTCTTGACTATTTGACTATTGGAGAGGAACCTGGACAGAAACAGATATCAGATGTGTGGAATTTGAAGATGAACTCCGGGAGATGAAGGCCTTGTCAGTCTCCTAATAAATGGTTTCTTTTTAATTCATTCAAATCTCCTTGACACTGACACACAAGTAGGTCTTCCTGGGCTGGAATGGATCTTTTTTATCTTCAATCTCTGAACCCTGACACGAGTCCCTTTTTTACACTCTAATATTTGGACTTCAGAACTCGACTCATGTTACAGAAATACGTCTTCACTAAATATATTATCGTTTTTTTTTAAAAATCCGTCAACCAAATCACTTTTTCACACGTTTTTGATGAAATCACAAACTGGCAGAGTTTTTTTGGTGGTTGATCCGTTGAAAGGGAATGTTGACCGAATCTAAAAATGGAATAATCGATATTTTTATTATATGTCAACATGAAGGAAGACTCTGGGCTATTTTGTTGATTCTCTCCAAGAAATAGACGAGCTGGGAATTACGTTTCTTCCGGCTCCAGAGCCCTGCGGCTCTAGTCTGGTCCTACTCCCAATTGACAATTAGAAGAGAAGGTAGGACCGGAAATTACTTTTCCCTTTATTTTTCACAGGTGATATAGAGAAAACGGTAAAGAACTAATTGCCTATCGAAACAAGGATGTGTGGATGAAAGGGTGAGGTCTCTGAGCTTGAATTGGACTGGTTAAATGGATTGAACAAGGTTTTGACATGCGAGGTAACCTTTCCTAAATAACATATTATCACCCGCTCTCACCCAAGGGAACTCAAAAGTCAACTCAAGCTCAAGCTCAAACCCAAAAAAATGTAATTTTGTTGAAATGTTGAAGAAAAAAAAACTAAAGTAATATTGTTAAGTAAAACATGCATCAAGTATGTTGTGGGGCATTTGGAAGAGAATGACAGGACTTGCATGCAACCCTAACCCTGTCAGCCTGAGTTGAGGTCAGTTGGGCAAAACTCAAATGTCAAGTTTTTAAATAAAGTTGCTTAGTCTAAACCAAAACTTAAATTAACAAGAAGTCATTGGGGTAAAATGAGAATTTTGTACTTTTTTAAAGTTGCTTGAGTAAAATCAGAATTTTTGAACATATTTTTTGCCATGCCAGTAAGGCTAGTTGGGCAAAAATCAGATGGGCAAAACCAAAGCTTAATTTTTTTTATGCACTTGCACAGCATATATTTTTGTACATTTTTTCGTCTTGTCTGGATATTTTAGTCAAAAAGGTTCAAACTATAAATATTTTTGAAATTGTCATAAAATGGTGATTCATAATTAGTAGCTTAAGGGAGGATTTATACAATTTAAATATATATATTTGCCTATCTTGGCGATAGATTTTTTGACATGACCTCAAGCAATACATTCAAAATTGTTTGCGCATATTTCTACTGCAAATTTGGCCAAAAAAACTACGGTAACAGAGGGTTTGCCCAACTGACCTCACGATTTTTTAAAGTGACTTTTGCCCAACGGGCTGCCTAGGGTCAGGCCCTCTACATACAACATTGCATGTACCCCTTCTCTGAAAAGCCTATTATTAACAAAAGCTGAGATGTCTTGTATTCCGTCTGATAAAATCTGAGCAACTGGAATCCCGATTAATCTCACTTAACTCAAATCGAATCATCACCAGGAAAAAAAGGGGAGACATTTAAATTTGGTGACTGGACTGACTTTGACTTGAGAAAACCTTAACCTTCTGAACCAATATTGCTCACACATTCCAGTCCAGGCCAGAACAGCAGGTTCTAATAATAATATGCAATATGCATAATTGGAAGTACAGCACGAAATGTTCTATATAGTAGACTTTGGGTGTACGTGTTTCAAATGAGTAAACAGGCAGATCTCCACTTTACTCTTCCGTGTGACTCTCCTCGTAAACATATTATTATGTTTTAAGGGAGACGGAACAGGTTTTAACAACTATTATATTCACTGAGTAGAAGAAACTCCGAAATGGACATTTACTACATGAAATTACAGTTGACATGTTGAGCCATGAATATGACTCTAATGGCATGGACTACGACTTCAATTACAATTACTGGTTTCCCTCTATTGTGCTACAAAGTCTGCAGAGGCCCTTTTAATCCAGAATCAGGCAAGTTAAGGTATTTCCATAGGGAATTGGGTAAACCCGTTCAAAGCCTCTGAGTTCCTCACAATTTAATGAACTATTTTTGGTTGGAACAATAGTAGAAGCGTGTAATTTGAAATGTGAACTCTGTGCACTCGTCTGGGTTTGTCTAGGCCTCCTCCGTGTTTGTCAAAGGTTTCCGTTTCCCTTCGAATTCGAGTAAACAGTAAGTTAATGGTTGACGCATTCCCCTTCTGAGCCTTGGCCCTGATAAACTAAACTCAAATCGTTTAGGTGGAGGAAGAGAACGACCCAAGTCCTTAATCGAACGTCCCTTGAAATGAAAAACAAACAAGGGCGGAAGAAGAAAACGTGCTTCTCTCCGTATTCCGCTCTTTCCTCAACCATTTTGAGCAGAAACACACATATTTGAAAAACTTTCCTTTCCTTGATCTAGCAAGATACTCAAGACACTCAAATAAGTTTAATTTCAATTTTAAACCTTTTTTTCCCACTGCGGGTTTACTAACGAAACTTGAACAAATTGACAGCTGAATTGCCCCTTTTGGGTGGCAAGTGGCAATTGTCTAAAAAAAATTGGCTTTCTTCAGGGGTGGCACGATGTAAGTGGCATGCAAAATAATATACCCATTTTAGGAAAACAAGTTGTTTTCAATTCTGAGAAAACAATAGGAGTCCAAATTTGACACAAGAAAACGGCGTGAAAATTGAAATAAGCACCTTTGTCGATCCTTTGAAAGTTGAACAGATCACTTCAACTCCGAGGGTTGTTTTGGAAAGCGGTGAACAGTTGGAATTCCTGACTCGAGAGATGTTGTCACAGAGAAGGAAGTTGGGCTGAGACTGAAGCACGGAACCCAGAATCCCGTCAATCCCACTTCAGAAGGGGTTGGGGCTTCTATGTTCTTCTCCATGCAACTTCCTCTTCTGAACTGAAGCACTCGGCGACTCCACGAGACTTTCCATGCTTCTGCTCCAAAACCAAAACGGACTTCAAGTCTCTTTTGCCCTCTTCCAATGTATCCAACTTTTCTGCTCTTCTCCTTTTTGACTTTACTACTACTGGGCAGGAGGCTTTCGGCTTTTTTCCCTGCTTGATTTAATGGTTCGGTTCCTTCCTTCTTGTACCTTTTGGGGTTTCACTTGACTATTTTCACCAAACAAGAAGATAGCTTAAGTTCCGAGCTTTGGCTTTGAGATCCAGAGAGACTTTGGGAAGGAACACCCTTTGTATGCAGAGCCCTCGGTTGGAAAACAACCCTAAACGCTCCTAGGCCTCTTACTGGGTTAAGATCAGGAGGGAGAAACCGGAGATGGTTCCTCAAAAGGGACATGAGGCGCGCTGGATAAGAGTCTCAATCTAGTTCCAGGCAGCGACACGCTACTTACTCGGATTTAGGCGAGAAGAACTCTCGCGAAAGACACTTTTTGTTGGAATGACCTGCTCGAAACATCGTTCATCTGGAATTGGGCGCGAAGTTAGAAAATATGATATATAAAATTCACCCTTTTCAGGTACAGCAGTTGAATATGACGGAGAATGCAAGTGATTCAGATTTAACCAAATAATCAGTAAATATACGACACATATGTCTTGGAACTGCGTACACTGAGGAGTGAAGTCTGTCACAAACCCTTTGTGGATGCTCTTCCAGCAAACAGAATTTTTGAAAATAAACCAGTTTTTGCATTATTTGCCGAAATTCGAAATAAAATGGATTTTTCAAATATTTAGTGTCTTGTGAAATGCCCTACTTTGTATCCTACAGTGATAAAGTATAAGTTTGCAGAATTAGCGAAAATGCTAATATAGAAAATTGAAAAAAAGATCGAAAACCCTTTTTCGGTACAACGCTAGAAGAAACTAAACTAAAATATGTAAAATGATTTAGCACCGGTTGAGAGCTTCAAAGGCTCAGAGTTCTCGCAATAGTCAAGGTTAGGTTAGGTTTTCTAAAATGTCCTGAGTCTTTTTTTTTTTTAGTAAGAACGAATTAATTGCTTTTAACAGTTGTATTTTGCCGTCCTTATGAAATTTGTAGCTCTTCTATTTGCGACTCTTTTTATTTTGTCTCTTTAGTTAACAATTCTTCTGGAGTCTTTGGTTACCACTATATCTTTGCATTTTCGAGGTCTTAAATTTTGTCGTATTTTTGATTGCCATTATTTTTTGCATTTCTGACGCCTTAATTTTGTGGCATTTTTCCCCCATTTCTTTTTTTTTGTATTTTGAGTGTCTGTTAATTTTTTCGCATGTTTGGTTCCCATAATTCTTTTGTATCATTTTATTCTGTTGTTATACTAACGTCCAATTTGCAGATACTTTCCACATAATTAACCAAATTCGGTAGTAAATATTTGCAATATTCTTATTGGAGCCATTTTTCATACAATACAATACATTAATTTGCCATGGAATATCCAGATGCGACCTGTGTAGCACCAGAAGATCAGAGCACACCCGTCGTATGTTAGATCTTTAGTTTGAAAAACAACTCTAAACACTCCTAGGCCTCCTTTCGTGTCGAATTCATTACGAAGTATCCCGAGGCGGATCTCGAAACTGCCAAAACCATTAGAAGTCAACAATGAACGAAGGCTACGGTGCGTATGATAAGATTCAGCCTGGAGCATCTTCCAAGATCAAATTAAATGACAAAAAGTGGGGCAGAATGAAAGAATCACATATCGATATCACACATCAGGCTTTCAAGGCGTCCACCTCCATTTAAAAATTTACTAAACCAACAGCACATGAATCAAAAATTTCTGTAAAAGCTGACAGAAAAACGCAGGCACAAGGCACATAAGAGGATAAAGACACGGCACCGCGTGGAAAGCCTAAAGCATCGAAATAATTTAGAATTCATCCTGTAGAGCAAAATCCGCATGCACAAAAAACTATAATCTTAAAAATTTAATCCCAGGAATGAATCGTTCACCCACGCAGAGACGGAAGTTTTGGTTTGACTTTGACACGAGGTCAAGTCAGGAATTTGATTCAGTTACGGAGAATATCCAGCAGACTCAAATGCGTCATTTCCAAGATCCACAAGACTCTGTCCTCGTTGTCGGGTGAAAAGGCTTATTTCTTGTTATTGAGAGTGTGAAACCCAATAGGCTTGTTCCCTGGACTCACTTTGTACTCGACTTCTGTGTCAATCAACCCTTTTGCACCATTTTATGAAGAGCCAGCCGAGCACTATTAGTGTTGGGTCTGAGACATCCTACGGATTTATCCTTTGTACTGGTGTAGGATTTCAGCCCGACTCCCGACAAATCTTTGGAAGTTCAAAGATGTTGTTGTACTGTTACTGTGTGTGTAGTGCAGACACGTAAGACGTTCGAGTCTCAAAGTCTCAAAGTGGATCCAGAACAGCTCGGCCAGGTACGCGTAATGACAACTTGTCAGACTCATGAATTTAACATGACTTTTTCTCACATCCAGCCCTAATAATGAACTCAAAGGAAACAAGGAGTGAGAGAGCATAAGACCATTTGTTATTGCCAATTAGGTTTTGTCTATGCCTTCGTCTATTGGATCCACGCCTCTGCGTCAGCACAACGACAGACTCAAACAAATCATCAATTTTCCTAAATTCTATTATGGAAAACGGAAGTTCCTATTTGGAACTCCCTCCCAGATCAAGTTCAGTTCAGACATTTGAACTCTTTTGTTTTGTTTTGTCTCCCGATAGATTTTTTTTTCAAATTCAATTTCTGTTCTGAAAAGGATAATAATTGCCAATTATGTTCTCGCACCCTTTACATATTCACTTTTTAACCTTCCCAATTTCCAAGTAGTCGACTTTGGAATCCCAATTAGGTTCATTCGGAATCAGGTCCCATTTGGGACAATTCTCACTTCTCACCCTACCAATGCTAATTTCTGAGCCGGTGCAGAATGAGCTAATCCTAATTAATTAGAAGGGCTAACAAGGTGCAAACTGGTAGGTTCCTCCCTTCTTTCATCCACTTGATGAGCGTTTTGTATTCTAATGTGCATGTTTTCGTGTTCATCGAGTGTAACTTTGATTCAGGGACAAGATATCGCCAGGTTCCTCCTGCTCGTTATCACCGAGATCACTATACATTACATAGTGCAGGGTAGAATCTGCATCTTTCCTTCCCTTGCCCCCAGCACAATTAATAATGGCTGAGGAAAGGGGTATTATGCAAAAAATATTTTTGGGGGCCTGGTGTTCGCTAAATTAACTGAAGATCTATAACATTCCCACCGGGTTCTAAGAACAATTTATACTGCATATTTTGCAGGGTTGAGCGAATTCAGCTATTTTAAAAAAAATCAAAAACAAACTAAATATCAAATTTATTACAAGTTAAAAATGACAAAATCAATGAAGATGAATGGCATGGAATCAAAATATTATCAGATTTATGATCTTAAATCTCAAATTTCTTCGAAAATTACACTTTTGGAAATCCAATACCTTGTGTCAAAATCAAGGTACAAAATCAATAAACTTTTTCAAAATCAAAATTACAAAAGCAAAATCAATTTAGAACCTACAAGTATGGTTTTAATATCACAGACTATTAATCACATCAAATGATTTTGCCTAATCTTGAATACCGGGACATATTTTAAAGCTCGAATGCATATTTGCATATTTTGATGTTTTGTGAATTTTTGGTACTTGTACATATATTTGGTATTTCTTTTACTGTATTAGATATCTACTCAAAAAATTTCCAGTTTTTATTTGTTGTAAAATGTTATTTTGAAAATTCAAAAACGTTCGGAACTTTATTCCAGTTCATTTTTTTGTTTCAAATTAGGCGATAAGGTTTTATTCCAGAGACTTACTTTGTCAAAATTTAAATGCGTATTTTGCTTAAAACCTGTATTTTACTGGATAATTGCAAGTACTCGTACTAATAGAATAAACTCGTACGTGCTTATTATGATGAATGTTTGAACCGTTTCATTGGAACATTTCCTTAATATAAGTGCAAGGTCTGCAAGCAGCATGCAGCAGCCAAGGCCAAATTACATTTGTTGAACCGGCACTAATTCCTACTACCTTTGAATTTCAAAGTAAACCAAGTTAATGAAAGGTCCAGAAACCCGTATTTCCCTGTCACTCAGTCAAAAAAAAATACTTCGGATCTCAAAATGCTCATGGTCTCCTCTCCAGATCTCTTTGACAATTTTTGTTCGGATGGACGAGGCGAGGGATTCTTGCACGAAATGCCTTGGTTTTAATATCACGTGAAATTCCAGAGCTGGGAAGCCATGTCTTGACTTGACTGACTGAGCTCCCGAGTCCCACCCTATTAATCCACAAATGAAATCTGCTGACCTTTGAGATTTATTGTGTGGAGCTCTGGAGCTGGAGCAGAATTATATAACGCATTGTATTCACAGCCCCAAAAACCTGTCTCACTCCGCCTTTTCCCTTCTTCCAGCCAAAACCAGCAACTCGAAGGAGAGGATAGTAAAAAGAGTCCAGAACGTGATTGCGTCCCAGTCACTTTTTTTTTTCCTTTGCTCGGAAAATGAATTAAGTGAGCTCAGGAATGCAATTGGGAACGGAATACCACTACGGAACAGAGTAATGTTCTTTACGAATACTCATGATAAATAGAGACGAGAGATAGGAAACCAGGTATAGACGTCAACTGGACCTGGTGAAGACGTAACACGGAACTGGACCGGGCATTGGGCTGCACGCAGCTGAGATACGATCAAAATATTTGAAATTGAAAACCTGATCTACTCCGAGTCCAAGTAGGTCGGGTCAGTAGATTATGTCATCATAGCTGTCGTCCTAATTTTGATTCGCTTAACCTTAATACTAAGATTTGATTTAGGCTTAGCGGCCTAGAATGCAATA
>JAQFYU010000676.1:0-19616 GCA_034694905.1 Ceratophysella granulata | reverse complement strand
CAATGGATGGGTACAGGTTAAAATTTGATGCTATATACGATGAGATTTTTGATAATTGTGCAGATGCTGCAGAGTTTGACACCCACGAACCAGATCTCGAGGTCCAGAGAAAGTCAATGAACAAGGTGCACAGCATCTTGTATGATATCATCCAAGCAAAACTCAATCCTGAAAGCTAGGTTCGAAGTTCTCACTGAACTCATCTTAATGGAGAATAAATCTCACTCACTAACTTTCAAAACCTACATAGGTATTCTATTGTTCTCGACTTTAGAGTTGGTATTGATAGATTGCGTGAAATCAGATGATTACAATAACTTACGAGTACCGATACCGATTGGAATATCTAGGCTACTGTAAAATTCCAACAACTCGTACAACCAATTTAGAAAAGTAAATCTCTTATACCGTGCGAAATCCTAATTTGGCCTTGTGCTCAAGAAAAGCTTGTCTCAATTTGGTCTACTTTTCAAAATGTAAAATCTACTTATGAATTTATATGCAGGATACACGATACATGTGGAATCTCCAAAAGAGAAGCGGCGAGTGCTCTTGACTCGAGTTCAAGCCACTGTTGGTCACAGAAGGCTGATCCCCTTGAAAAGGCCGAATTTGGAATATGTACTTGTGCAGAGCCAAGTTTTTTGGTGAAAAGATTGAGAAGTGGAGCCCGTATCTTTCCACTCTTCAGTCTCAACGCCAACGACGTCATGCATAAGAAACATTCCACGCACCAGAAGATAATGAGAAAGGAAATGAAAAGCTCACTCTCAATCTCAACATAAATCCACAAAAAATACAAATAGAACCCACGGCAGACTGGGCTCATTCCATATAAATTTCCACTTTACAGAAGTACTTACTGAGAGATGAAAATTCACATTTGCTGGTAAAATATTTATTTATATTTCAGTAGTGACCAGTAAAAGTGACAAATTGGCAACTTTGGCAGTTGGCGACTGGCAACTGACAAGAGCTCAATTGAATTGGCACTTTTTCGAGATTACATCCCTAGCTAAGTATGTTTTAAAAAAAATTAAACTTGATTTTCTCGAATTTTTCGAGTTTTTGATTCACTGGATTCTTGACTTAGTTTGTCATTTATTTTGAAAAATTTTAACATTACAGATTTTCATTTTTCTGAATTTCTGTTGTTTAATGTAAACTTTTTCTCTTAAATGAAAAATAAAAAAAACTCAGGTATTTGTTATATTTTCTTCTTACGAACGATCATATAAATTCTATATATAAACGATTTAAACCATTATTGAATTAAATGACCGCAGTGCAGTGTTGACACTGCTTTTGTCGAAGATTGATCTCCAAATAAAATTTGGTTTATATAAATTATAAGGAAGATTCGATAGAAACATTTTTTGTCGAATAAGAACGTTCTGGTCTAACTTGGTGACACTCGTATCTTTCAAATCTCAAAATCCTGCCTTCATGCATTCTGCATGCATTTAAAGGATGAAAGACAGTGACAGGCAAATAGCGTTCCAGCTGGAAACAAGGGTTTTAAAGACCACTAGAATTTAGACTCCTAAAACTCTTTCCGCATTTTCCTTGACAACAAAATTCTGTGTATATTTATTTGTGGAAATTTTCCACAAACGGGGAAAGAGCGAGTTCCGCATAATATTTTCACCTAACCTCAATCCGAGTAAGAAGTTACTCTAATGAGCGTGGGCATGGGTTGAGGTGAGCCATAAGGTTAGTCTTAAGTTGATTTGGCTTTAGCTAGAGGCGGAAGAAAGTAAATAGGAACGGGAGCCACAACTAAATTTTAAAGTCTAATATGTTTGTAATTTGAAAGGGAAAAGGTCTTGTTGAGCTTCGTCGAGATGAGCCCCAGACTTGGCTGAGCTGCTTGCTGCTGCTGTGCTGAGTCAATAGGACGAGAGAAAGTGCCTTGTAACCACTTCCTCCTCGTCTTCTTATTTGCGCATATAAATGTAAATAGAAGACTCAAACTCAGGGCTTCCAAAATTCTATTCTTCACCTGCAAGAAAGGCCCTGTATCCACCTTCATCTTACGTTAAAGTCAAATTCAAAGAGAACTTGGTAGAGGGAGGGATACATTTTAGCGAAACCCGTAGAGCCGAAAATTGAGAGTGAAACGTTTTTGAGTCCCAATGGTAGTGGGATATTTCATGCGATTATTGTGATGTATGGGTTTGAATGTGGTTTCACGATATTTTGAATATTGACGACCTTTCAAAGTTGTATGTCACCCTGGTAGTTAGCTATAGAACAATATGACAGCGTAATTTCATTGTCTTTTTAGTTCTTTGATGAAATTTTAATGCGTTATCTTGGGGATTTGCATGTCGCCGGCGATGTATGACATCGGACGTATTTGTGGTTTCGTTTCATGAGAGCCTCTCTCATCTGAAACCACCATCCTCATGACAGAATCCCACCAACTGTGAGTTCATGTGATTTTGGTGATGTATTTGTTCTATGTACGTGATTTCATGTGATTTTCGTAATGTATTTATATATGCACGTGATTTCATGTGCTTTCATGTGATTTTCTCAATGTGTTTATCTATGTACGTAATTTCATGTGATTTCATGTGATTTTCGCAATGTATTGAATCTTTGTGATTTCATGTGATTTTCGTAATGCATTTATCTATGCATGCACGCGATTTCATCTGCTTTCATGTGATTTTCGCAATGCATTTGATGTATGTACTCGATTTTATGTGATTTCATGTGATTTTCGTATTAATATACTTCATTTTATGTGATATAATAATATTTTCGTATAGTATTTGATCTATGTACGTAATTTCATGTGATTTTTTCATAATGTATTTGATCCTCTTGATTTCAGGGGATTACGATCGCAAGCGCTTATTCTAAGTTCGTTCACTGTCATATATATGGTATCTAGTGTGATTTCCTTTGATTGTGGCATCTTTAACTTGTTACTCACACAAAGAACAAATGTATTTATATGTGATTTCATTTGACTTTGTTTGATTGAAACCTTTCTAATTTGCAATTCACTGCTTGGCTTAGAATTCCAATTGCAGTGCGATTTCACATTATGCATAATGAAATGTATAAAAATGGTCAAACAAGCCACGTATACCCCAGCGCATTAGCTAATTCGCAAAGCGCAATATTTCAAAAAGTACAAATTCTGTCAAACTGAGCCTATACTTAGGTTAGTTGCATCAGAGGGAAATATATTGATGCATGCTTCTTTCTGCATAATGGTTTTCACCGGGAGAGAAAACTTTAACGCTCTTTGAAATGAGACCATTGCGATTTCGACAAGATCGGTACTGCCAACCGTTAGCACCCTCCTATTCCCTTTATGGAACACTAGTTTCTACAAATCTATTATTTACAATCAAGAGCCAACAGGAATCCCATCTAACTAGATACTTGACAAGGAAAACCAGGTCGTTAGAGGCGGAGACAAATACCAAACCAAAACTTCTTAAAAAATATTGTGTTTTTTGTAACCTAATTTTTCCAAGATGTACGATGTTTAAATATATTTGCTTGTTTTATGGCGATAGCCATTTCATAATATAGCCATCGTACACATGAACCGAGTGAAAGCCTGTCACAATCCCTCATAAATAGAATGTTTCGCCTGAGATGCTGCCAAAGAGCGTTTGTACATGAATCCTTGGTTTCTCCCCACTTTTTCCGAGTCATGAAGACGGGGAATACGTCTCTCTCACTCAAGTCGACCACCGTAGAGGCAGAAGGGGAAATGGGATGAGAAAACAAAAGGAAGAAGATTTCTGGGCAACAGGGTGTAGGGACGGAGTAGAATGTTTGGGCTGCTGAGGGAAAGTAGCAGAGTTTCGTCTCTATCTTTCGCCTCCAAGATTAATGAGGAAGATTAGGCAGAGACGATAGACGGAGAAGTGGAGAAAACAGGAGTATCTCGTCTGGAACAGGAGTTGACGGCAAGTAATCTCTTCTTCCCAATTCTCAACAAATATGTACTACCGTCTTTTTAAACAAGTTCACTACAACCAGTCATGTGCCGATCTCCAGAAATGGATCCACGAAATCGACTGCAGATTCAAATTCACCGCATTTCATTTGAACTCAGTCAGGCGTCTCAGATTTAAACCACGACAACGTACTAAATAAGATTTTTAATCTCGAATTTAATTACTGTTAAAACCCTTTGCTAGAAGATAACAGATTTCTATAAAATTTTGTACTTTATTTAAAGCCAAAACATTCATTCAGTAAACAAGTGGATTTAAAATTTAAATCTATTTTTTATTCAACTTTAAATCTCCAACTTTCCCCAATTTTAATTGGAAGCGAGTAAAAAACTAATGCAACTTGCCCGATACAACTTAATTGTAAATGTAAAGGTTTCTGAACAAATAATGCGGCATGTATCCACTTCATTTAATGCATTGTTCAATGCACAGAAGCCAATAGAACCGTGGGACCTCAGCAAAACCCAAATAAAATCGAATTCACACAATTGCACAGTCCAGTGTGCAGTAGAACTTGTTTTGTATTATTAGTAAGTTACAGTTTCGTTCGAGAAGTTGCTATACAAGTGATTTGGATTTATATTCTGTAAAAATAATGCGCCTACTTAGCGCCTAACAAGAGAAACGAGGCCATGCCCAGAGTACTGCTGGTGCTATACATAGAAGGTTGAACGCTATTATTATGCGTCAGTTGGACAGAGTTCAGGACAGAGGCATATCATTAAGCTGATTCAGATCCCCGAACCAGAAGAGAAAATACTTTGAAATGTTGGTCGAGAAATAGGGACAGGCCTCGAATCCCTGACACACGGCGTAATAAGGGTCATTCATGGTTTACCACGTTCCAGACGAGCCAGTCGACCGGTAGCATACTCTGGGATTTGAGTAGCATTCGAGTTTTGAATTCACCAGATTCACTATCAATCTATTCAGAGCTTGTCCTTCCCAATTATTTCGTTAAATCGCAGCTACTCAATGCTTCGGACATTGTGTGAATTTTCTGGACAGACAGACAGGTGAAGCAAACAAAAAAAATATCAGCAAATGAATTTAAAATATAATATTAATCTCGTAGTTTAGAAAAATAAATTAGTGAATTTGAATGTCACATATTTGTGTCTTTTTCCATCTGCAAAAATTTTGGTCCATTCGAAACTTTAATGTTGTGTCAAGAGAAAAATCAGCCAAGTGTGCCACACTTTGACCAACGCCAAGGATTTTTATTCCGATTTTTAGGAAAATCCCAAACTCATGTTTTTAGCCTCAGTGTCCGAAGAGTTCAGAGGTCGGAATTTAATGGCGTTTTTTTTTAAGAAGGAAAGCGGACTGCCCTAGCTCGTCTTTCTATTCCACTTACTTCCAACATACAAGCATATAAGGCACATTAGGAGAAATACATGCACATATTTTATTTTAAAGAAAGCAAACAAGAAGAGAAAGGATTTCCTTTCAGAATTAGATAAATAAAGTCAACTTAGCTGGGAGACGAGAATTGTGAAGTCAAGTGGAACCCTTTAAAAAACGCACATGCATTCTTTTTCTCTAACTCAGCCTATTATTATCTTCCTCCAAACCCTTTCTTTGAATTTAAACGTACAGGGCCAAGTACTGGAACATTGTCTGAATATGGATCCTAGGCCGGTGTTGTGTATGTATATATGTTCAGGCTATTCCTGCAAAAATCTGAGTTTTTGTGAATTATTCGGGTTTGAAAGGCTATACTCGACATTTTGAAAAAATGCAATATATTAAATTTCAGTTCAATATCCAACTATTTTGATTTAAATTTTAAAAGCATACAATATTCTATTTATATTTTGATTTTGAGATGCGTTAAATACTAAAATACATACACCACAACATAGGCATTTTAAATTGGGCAGCTCAGCATAATTCCTCGTGTGGATCAATTTTTTTAAAAAACTTTGCAAAATCTGGACTTTGTCGATATGGACAGCGTATTCCAAATTCAGTAGCCCAAATTGGAGGTTCGTATTCCGTGTCCGCAGATTTGGTGAGTGTGAAAGAGCACGTATCAAGACTCCAGTTCGTACTTAGCCTATGAAGCGTCTGTCTGCTCAGAATATATTTTTTCTTGGATAGAAAGGGAACGGAGAGAAAGCTACAACGTATTTTGAAATGTCTTTCTCGTCATCTTCTTCCTCTTTTCTCTTTCTTTCCTTTCTCTGAGCTTTTTCCACAAAAGCTTTAAACAGCAATTGCTGTCATCCACAAGCTCATGCCTTTGAATGCAATGATTAATGACTTAGGCTCTCTTTTCTCACTCTCTCACTCTCCAGGTTCTCTACGCCAACACCCCATTGCCTAGCCACATCACGCTGTTACGGTTTGGGTCCAGGGCCGGGCTCAAAATATACAAATTTTGACATGTATGAATCCCATTAAAATTTCCAAATTCCATTTGTTCAAATAAATTTGTTGATTTCCCAATTCTTTAACAGTTCCCTTCCAAATTGGATTTTCCGCTTCCGGTTCAAACAGCCCAACTTAGAATATAAAAAGACCTCTTTAAAGTTCAAAGTTAAAGTTAAAGTGCTACTGATTTGCTATCACAACTATTTTTGCATAAATCGGATTTTGTATTTTATCTTAAGTATTATTTTAGCAATGTCTGCGGTTTTTAAAATTTTGATGAATTAATTAAAGTAGACATTTTAAACCAGATTTGAAGAATTGAATGTATGCATTTGGATATAATAAAAATCTACTCACTTCAATTCATCTTCATTTTCATCAACATTTTGAAAAACTCAAGATATTTTGTTCCTACACAGGTTTTTAAAAAAATGAGCAAATTGGATGCGGAAACTTTCGATTGAGAATTACATGAAGTTAGGACCAGCTTGACTTACATCATCTGTTTTTTCGTAAATTCCTCAGAAACGCAAAAAATTGTAAAGATGAAATAGTGCAACTTGTACAACTTCTGCAGTTATTTAGTAAGTGTTGCCAGCATTTCGACCACACATTAAAATGGAATAATAATAACGGTGACCGGTGACCGGTAACATGTTTTTAAATAAAATTCACGGTTTTTCAATTAAAAATGTGTCTATGTACCCAAAATTTTATAGAAACCTTCCAATACTACATTTTCATTGAATTACGTGTTAAAATGACATCAAAAAAATTCAAATTTTGGTTAGATCTAGTGAAATAAGCCTCGATCCTCGGTATACTAAAGATATTCACTATCCGCAACAGTGGTACACGGAGTAGACGGTGCATAACCCATCACTTTCCCACATGCAAGCCCTCTGCATGCATCCAGAAAGAGGAAATACGAAATGTAGCCTTTTCTTAGCGTAGACCTCCCATTTCTTTCACCTTAATTTCTACACTATACTTTTTCCAGGAGCTCGTTCCCATTTCTTTCCTCCCTTTCCATTCAATGTAGTCATAATAGTAATAAAATGTTAAGGAATAATTAGTAAAGGATTTGTCCAGATGACACTCCCACCAATCTGATCCTTGTGATAATGGTCTGGCTTTAGGAAAAGTTTGCAAAATTGTATTTATATACGGAGTGGATTTACAAGAGTTTTATATACATAATTTTAGAATATTGACGAACGGGTAAGCAGCTGCAGAGCTAGCCAAATACACGTGTTGCAGAAATGTATGAGATTCTAGAACCGGTCTGCATAATCTTGGAAACGAAGAAGAGAGGCTGTAAACACTCCGCCGCCCCTCCACCAATTAATTAGTGGGATGAGGCAAGCTGATCACCAGTTTTGCGTAGAATGAAAATGGCTTGTGAGCCGCTCTGCCTTGGAGAGAGCCTGAATAGACGAGTTGTGCTAACATAATTCTGGACCATTTCCGTAGTTTAAAACGACTAAAACTTTGGGAATAAAAGGAGAACAGAATGTGTTTCTTCCCATAAAGCCCTCCAAACAAGGGTTTATGAACAAAGTCCCATCTGCTCCTTCCTTCAGTCCACACATTTGTCCAGCTCTACGTTCATCGCATGCTTCCTCTACTTCACTACTCCTTAGCTGGTCTTTGGACTTCAGACTCTCTTCCGAAGGCTGGACAATGCCATAAAATGATACCAAATGACAGTACATTCGTCCAACTTCCTGTCGTCCTCTATAGATATAGGAATCCACAGTGTTGTTGGTTCCACGATTTCGAGTAATAAACAGGTCAAAAAGAAAAATCTTGGTGTGGCCAGGAAAAAGTAGATGTACCTATTCGATATCACAGAAATAGAATGCGCTGATATTCTAAAAAAATTAATTGACATATTGAAGTTGGTAATTTTTAGTAATAATAATAATAATAATAATTTCATTTATTAAATTGTCAACGTAAAACACAGACACTTTTACAAAATCCATGAGAAAGACGAACCTTGAAACACTCATTTGAAACTTTCGAGATTGCATAGTCTTAATTCACATACATGACAATCTAATCTTAGGTAATAAGCATCTACTTTGTACCGTCTGCAAATTCGAAACCTGTAGTATACACTTAGCATGTAAATGATGGTGCAATTTAAAATGTAATTTAATTACAATAATTTATATCTTGTATATGAAGTAAGTGTACGTTTAGTTAAGACTGATTCATTTAAAGGTCAATTACTTGTTATTGAAATTACATTTCCAAGCAATCGCAGTAATTTCAATTATATGCCAGAGTACTTAATATTAATTGCAATTTCACTTCCGGGTACTTTTTATTTCCAATGTATTTCCAGGTAATTTTTATCTCCATTGGATTTCCGAGTGATTTGTAAATTTCAATTACATTTCCAGGTAATTTCTAATTTCAAATATTCGAGTAATATCTAATTCCAATTATATTTTCGTAATTTATTTTATCATCTACATATTCAAGTAGTTTCTCAACTTTAAAATACTACATTTTTGAGTAATTTTGTTTCAATTCCAATACCGATTTAAGAAAATTTATTTACTTCTTGTTTTAATTTTTAGGTGACTTTTAATTTCAGTTACATTTCAGAGTAGATTGCTTAGTCCTCCATATAGCTAGCTTTAGCCTAACATTACACTACAGTTTCAAATGCTCCAAAATAATGTGGAAAACCTCGAAACTTGAAACCCAAACTTGAGGAATGAACAAAGCCTGGTTGATGCATGCAAAGTTGAGTAAAGGCTAGGAGCAGCCCAGTAATTAAACGGAGAGAGATGCACAACAATGGAAGAGGAGAGTACAATGGGAGACCCGGGCTTTACTTCAAAATGGAGCATCAAATAAGACTAGAGTACCAGAGGTAAAAATACGAGGGTTCCGATTTTTTCATTTTCTGGAGAGAACCTAATCACGAGTATCCTTGGCAATAATGGGATATCCTGCTCGACTACAATTTGGTTCAAAAAGCCTTTTCCCATCACAAGTATAATTCCATTTACTTCAGTTTCCTTTTCAAACGTAGAGATTTTGGGAGAGAAATTAGGTACTCTGTTCCAAATAACAATGTTGTTCGAGGATCTCAACGGATTCTTAAGGGGACTGTATAGACTCTAATCAGGACTACGTGGATTTGGTCTGTATCTTCACATAATAGGATGTAAAGAGCATTCATGTCAATTCTCAATTTCGTTGTGCATATTGACTCGTGCAGTGGAGAACGCTTGAACGATGTGTGCAATGTGTGCATCTCGTACTTGCAACCGTAATTTACCAAAGTGTTCTACATTCAACATTATGTAAAACTAGTCGAAAAACAGGGTCTATACGTTAATTGTACACCCCTTTACAAAAATCTGCATCTGGTACAAGAGAACCGAGCAGATTGCAATTTTATTGAAAATAACCGAAAATTAGGTATAATTTTTGCTGGTTTTAGTGGTTGATATGACCCTTAAACTGTAAATTATTAGAATTGCGTTGGAGTCGAGGAATAATGAAATCGACCGCGATAATCTGAAAAATCACAAAGTGTCAAGTTTCAATGTTTTTTCAAGATATCGCTGTTGTCAAGACTATTTTTGCATGTCAACGCAATATGCTAATTTATTCAACCTTTTTGCAAAAATTACGCCAGCATGCAAACAAGGAATACTGCAATCAGCAGCGATAATTCGCAAAAAAAAATTGAATGTAGTCAAGTTTCAGTGTTTTTCGCAAGATGTCATTGAAATTAAGACTGTTCCTACGCAGTGCTAATTTATTCAACCTAATTTACAATATAACGCAGATTTTCAATCAGTTTTAAAAAAAAACGAAAGAAAGATGTAAGCTATATTTTCAATAAAACAGATTGCTCTATTTTGCAAAATTCACATTTAGAAATGTAATTCAAAATTCGAATTTAAATTTGACCCAAGCAACCTTTTGGACCAAATTATGAAAATTAAACTTTCAGGTCCGGTTGGAGCAAGAGGCTCTTCAGAGGATGGGAACTGAGGCCAGCTAAAGTATTTAGAACCAAATTACAGTTTGGTGTTGAGCGGAAAATGGGCCAATTATCTGAGTCCAACCTGGGCTTGTCTCCCACCCAAATGTCATTATCATTCTACATTCTGCCCAGCTAACCACTTCTGGGTTAAACACTCCTGTACGTTCCTCTCTCCCCAGCCCATACTCCACCTAAATAGTTTACAAAACTTTTAATTGAACGGATAAGAAGAGAGTGCGAGAGCCTGGGAACGGACCGAGTACCCAATTCCAATTTGACCTACCTGCTGCCCAGTCAGAAACCCGTTAATATTCATGGAATCATTCTGGGAAGATAGAAGGGAAAACACGGGCGTAGAACGGAAAGGGAAACTTGGGCCATGTCCAGCCCTCCTGAACACGTTCAACTCCATCACTTATTTAAATACTCAATCAAAATAGGAATTCAAAACTCACAACTCAAACTCTCCCCAAAAAATATGAACATGGAAATGGAAACGTTTCAATTCTAATTCATGACTTTACAATTTTAATCTGCTCAAAGACAACAGATTTAAAGCACTTTTACGTTTAATTGAATTTGAGATAGTGACTGTTGACTTTGAACTAAATAAATATGTATGACTATACATTGACCGGAAGCAACGGGACTAGAATTGGAGCATATCTTGATCTTGATTGGAATATATCATACATTCTGTTTAAAAATTTTTGTCGCCTAAAACTTTAAATTCATTAAAATTTAGATTTTCTATCTTGTAGCGATGAGTACCGAATTATGTATTAGTATTTTATTTCCAAACCTCAATATATATCGCAAGGGAAAGCTATCTGCCACATTTTATTAGGTTATAGTAGGAGAGGTTCTGCTCCTAAGAAATGTAACAAGTAAATTGTCAGAAAAATACATTACACAACAGTTCGCAAGAATTTAAGCATACCCGCAGATTAAGGATTAAATTTGTGAATAAAGTGAGCAAATTTGGATGTAGGGGACAGTGGTCCAGTGGACATGCATGGTTACTTAGCAAATAGAATATGTGCATTGAGGTCGAATCCTACGTGCGTTAGCTTCTACTTTTTGCCTCCAATTTTCTAAATAAATTTTTTTTTCGTTTCCCGCGTAATTTTTAATTGTTGATTTCTATTTAACTATTACTACTTTGTACGTTGGTTGTTTGTAACTGGATTAGTTTTGCATAAATTGATGTTTTGCCGTAACTAAGTTAGTTACTACAGTAAACTAGTAGAAAGGATATGTATTTTCCGACATGAAATCTCGTCCGCCGTCTGTGAACTGTGTCGATTCTGAATTTGGCACTTTACTTTGCCTATCTCTATCTGTATTGTTGAGTTTGTCAGAGTAAGTGAAGGGAAAGGAGATCGTAAATCGTCGTACGCTCAGCCGTATGTAAATAATAGGCAAGGGAAGTGAAGTAATGGAGAAGGGGCGGCTAATCTTCATGGAAATAATATGCTTAGGTTTAGTGCTCTCAGGTACGGATGGGCATCAGTGGTGAATCAAGGAATTTGCCAGACAGGCGAGGGTCTTCGTACTAAGAAATTCGGATTTTGATATGGAGAATTAAGATTTTCGTCAATTTTTAAAAAATGCGAGATTAGTCAATTCCTTTGTTCAGTTGGGTCAACATAATGGGATCACTTGTCGAGGAGGCAAGACTTCTGGCCAGTCGATTTCGAATTGCTTCTATTTGTAATTTGTTAATTTAATAATCTGAACTCAAAAAATCAGCGTAAAACACGTTTTTAAAAAATAAGTAAAATGATGTTTTAAATTGACTCGGATGTTGTTGACCTTGTAGTTCTCCTGCCCTTGTATCCTTCCTGCAGATCCGCCACTGAATCCAGTAGAAGAAGGTTTTAGGATGTGGACAGGAATATATGATTATTTACTTATTTTTTTGTCGTTGGGTTTGAAGGCATTTCTCGGATTTCCTCTGCGTTTCAGTCCCATCTCCCAGGAAGAGGTTCGTAGTGTGCAATGATGTATGAGAGATGATAAGGAAGAGCAGTAGAGGAAAACCTGGACCCAGCCTTTTCCCATAACTACATTTTACTACATTAGAGCAGAGAAAGCATTACATTAGGTTATTACCCGGGATTCACGAGGAGTCGTCCTACTTGAATGACTCCCAAACTACCGCATCCCATCACACACACTCAAGTTTTGTTCTACTGTATTGTCCTTGCCTACTTGAGATTGAGACTTTCCTATTTCGGAGGTATATTAGCTCAACGCTTACAGAGAACCCAATATGCAGCAGAATAGCATCAATAAACGTGTATTTAAAACCGAGGTTAACATATTTTAAATGAATAACAAGCAACTGAAGTAAAAAACGGGGAGAATGGAAGAATTTAAAAATATAGGGCAAAAATCAAGTAAGTACCCATATTCTTCAGTCTTCAAAGAGATTAAATATACAGTTTGAAAAAAAACGGAGAAATATAAATCAGATTAAAAAATTAAGAAAATCGTAAAAACAAATTTTAAACCGATTGATCAATTTTTTAAATAAACTTGAATTCGCCGCTAAAGTATAAAAAAAATCTAGCAAAATCGGAATTAATTCCAGAATTAATTTGATTTAAATAAGAATTCCGTTATTTCTATTTTTTTAAATTAATTTATATAAAACAATTTAAATCCGAATTGTTTGGATCAAAATACAAAGGTCCACTTTATTTGGATTTAAAAAAAATAACCTGCCACAAGGTCAAATAGTGTTTAGCTTCCCCAATTCTAACCTTCATTTTAGCTTTGCACTTAGTTCTAATTTGAAATTGCATATTACGATGCTTTCCCTTGTTTTCTCCGCTTAGTTAGCATTGAGAACCTTGAGATTAGTGGAAGGATGTGCGACATGCTCAATGCTCCATCTAGTTCAGCCCTCGCCCTAAGACCCAGAAAGTAAATACATCTTCTTATCACGCAATTCCAAAGTTTGAAGTCAAATTCTGTAGAAAAAGTAGGATTGAGTGCCGCTGGGGCTCTTGGTGCTTACAGAAACGTTGTTGGACGGTTCGGACTCATTTTCTCAAGTACTTGCTTCCTTCACTACAAGACTTATGGAGGAGTGAAGAAAGTTGGTGGAGGAAAGTCTACCTGAATTTAGCTTGTCTCATGTCTGATCCCTGTCGTTCTCCCAGAAAAACAGACCTTGTACCCCTCTTCTCATTTCCCTACTTCGTCCATATGGCTTGCTGACTGGAAGACGGAGAAAGCCGTGTGTGGCCTGGAGTACGGGCGTAATGAAATATGTATGCAGATGAGGCACTCGAGAACGGACTTGATAGTCTCTTATTCATGTAACAGACTGTACCAGGAACCTCTTCTGTTCAAACTTTCCCTGGTCACATGGCCCGTGTAATAACACTGGTGTGTGAGTACAGGGGAAGCCTCTTTCCCGGAGACGAGGGTCATTTCACTAGTTGCCTTGTATAATTGAATTGCAAAATTCATTTGAGAAAAAAATGTAGCGGGAGGCACTTTTGGTATTGTTTCCAGATTTCCTTGTTGCTAGGAAGAATTGTCCATGGCAACGTGATGGGAATTTCTTTTAATCTCTTTTAAAATCCACAACAAGTATTTAAAATGAAAATGAAAACACTACAAATTGAAAACCTCATTCATATTTTGGCTGTATGTGTCTTGCAGTTTTAAAAAGTTGAATCAAGTGGAACGACCCTCGCACGTTTAAACTAATGAAGAATAAACCTCAAGAAATATTACTGGAGCTGGCGTAGCAGAAATATACCTAATTACTACGCGCAAACTTGTTATATGTATTTTGAGCAAAACAAGATTAGAATAAGCCGTCATGTGCAAACTGGTGTGAATATGCGACTAACTCAATATGTATCTCAGATTATTCCACATTTTTAGCTTTTTTTTTAAGATACCGTCGACTGTGTCTCAAGTCAAATCTTATTTTACGATGTTTTAGTCATGTTTTCTTAGCTTTAAACTATTCGGAAGACTATTTAAATCTCATAAAGTCATCACACTAAAAATTGCTTAATCGAGCGAATGCTTGAAAAGTGGGTATTCAAATTTAAAAACCCTAATTTAAACATACTTCTGAACAAAAGAATATTGTGCTACGTTCAGTTGTCATAGCAACCCAATTCAAAATTCGTTTACTGCGAATATATAGAAAAATCTTACGCGCGTAAAGCTACGATTTAATGAGTTGATTACATAGCAACATTAATCAGACATCAGTCATCACAATTCTATTTTTGTGATACCACATTCTAAAATTTGTGATCTAGAATTCTATTATTTGGCCAAGGAATTGGACAGGGTTGTGAAATCTGGAATCTGGGTCAAACCCACGCAATTCATAATCGTCAATACGCCTAAATTCTGCCACTTGATCCTCACAGTCCAATCTCTAATATCTATTGACATCCGTTCCGAGAACACTGCGTAGTAGGAACTGCGTTAATTAACGTTTTTGTTTGAGTTTTTCACGAACTACGATTCCTTCTTCCTTCCACTTTCCGAGTATAACCGTCTCTTAAGTTCTGTTTTCATGAGGCCCTTGTTTTATGTGACCCAACCCCAAATTTCGTCATAGAACCGATTATGAATTGAGCCACCACGTGCGGACTAGGCCATCAAACATTCCTCGATTACAATCTCTCAATACTCACGGTGAGTACGTGCGATCTTTCTTTCCAAGTAGTGAAAAGCGTAGAAACAAGAGGGAATAGAAAGCCAAGTCTGGTCTCTACATTCATCCAAATAACTAGAACCAAAAGCCCATCATAAATTTAGGGAAAGCTGTCCTACGAAAACTCATTCACTCGTCCCAATAATAAGAGGGAGGACGACGGAGGGAGGAAAAGTGTTGAATCCTCATGTTCGAGTCGAGAAATGGGATGATGACTGATGTCTCTTACCAGAAAAGAAACGCAAAATAAAATTGACAATGGCAGTTTGAAGTGTAAATTTTACGTAAGTATCAAAATTTGAACCTTAAAATCAAATTATACCAAACAAAAACGGAAATCTGACACAAGGTGCGGTTAGCATAGTTACTTATAAACTTAAATACGCATAAATACGCATGAGGAAAATTCTGTATATCACGTTTTAAATTTTTTAGCCCTCAGATAGAGCCCTATACTAGGTGCTGAAACAAAGTTAAGTTCAGCTCAGTACTTAATTTTAAAAATTGTCATCGCCAAACTATTTTGAAGATTTAATTTTATAGATTTTTGTTTTTATTGTTGTTTTTTTCAAGCTTGTGAATTTTAGTATCTGTTACAACGATTTTGTTGATTTTTCCTGTTGCCAAATTTTTTGTTTCATTTTTTACAGGCGTTTCGATTTCATAAATTTTCAATATTTGTTACACCTTTTTAGATTTCATTATCTAAAAACCAGAAATTTTGTTTTCAATTTTTGTATTTTGTAGTCAAATTTTTTCCATCTGGATTGAATGTCATATGCCCGTTATGGCTAAATTCGAAAGCATAAAAGGAAGACTACATCATTTTCCTGAGTTTTCCTTCTGTTTACTCATTTCTTTTATTTTGAGCATTAGGAAGGCATAAGGCCTGTCAGAGTTTGGACTCCCCCTTTCGTCATCGGCTCTGCTCACCATTCACCACAAGCCTTCTATTCCACTCTTCTTCAGTACCAACACCCGTGAACATTATAACCGAAATATAGTATATTTGAATATAGGTATGCTTACACCTCATTACTTTGCACCATCGTCAGCCAAAGTCATGAAAATTCATAGCGATTCAAACAACTCGGCTCGGCTCGACAAGGTGGGCAATAAAACTATCATCCTTAAAATACGTAACTTAATTGAAGGAATAGATGATCTTAAGATTAAATTCTATTATAAATTCAACTAGTGTACTATAATTAATTTAAGATCTTTTTAGAAATTTGGATAATAGAATAGCCGAAAATATCTTGCGCGTGAATTCTAGTTACATACCGACATAAATATGTTGTTTTGAGCGAATTTTCCTGGAAAGTTCGAAAAATTACTCCAAATCCGTTTTCTAACTTCTTGAATTTTAGAATGCTCCTGTCAATTGCCGAGAATTTTTTGAAGGGATCAATTTCTTCCGTTCTTCTTACAGAAAGCTTCAAAGTGGTTGGGGCAATTTTCGTGTCCACCTTGCATTGTCTCAATCTCGATTCAATCGTTACCGCCAGCAGGTTAAAATTTAGGTTAAGAAAATTGTGCTTTTGTGCAATGTAAAAACCGTCAAAAATTGATATGAAACTATTCGTGTCGTTTTATATTTTTTCAGTTTTCACTGTATCGCTCATTGGCATGAATTACAGCTGCAACTCGTAATTGTAATCGCCATGAATTGTCATTGAACTCGCTAACTTGTAAGGAAGCTCTGGCCAGAGTAAGAATAGTCATTCATTCTGAAAAACTGTTCGTAGGCCTCCTGGCTCGGCTGGCGAGTTTGGAGGTAGGAGGCTTGAGCCTAATGTTAAGCAAACAGAAGAGTCCTGAGCCTGGCTGATGTTTTATGAAGATGATGGCAAATAAGTCCCAGGAATCCGCAATCTATGAACAATCTTATGTACAGCCTATTATACATACATAGTATGCGGAGACTAGGGAGAAAGTGATGGAACGGAGAGTTACGTGCATTTGCTCTGAATATCGTATGTCTAATGTCTATGTCTATCCGTCGTGGAACCATTTAGAATCTACAGAGATAGTACGGTGTGCACTGGGTCCAACGAAGAAAACAATTCAAATATCTACGCCATGTTGGGAGCTAACAAGCTCGGTACACAAATTCGAGTATGTTGATCTAGTAGGTTGAGTTTTTTTTTGTGGAGAATAGGCTCAAAATTATATGCAGAGTGTTTGGAGTAGATACAGAGTGTGCAAATAACCACTCCGTAGTCTAATTGTTTGCATTTACGTGCAGAGTTTATTGGGCATGTACAGTTTGTGTTGTGGTTGGCCGCGGGTGAATAAAATTCGGATGAAAATCCGAATCCAGAGAATTTTATTAAATTCTCTAATATAACCCCAAATTTTCCCTTAAATTGTCCAATACTCGAGATAACTACATGAAATCACATGAAATCACACTTGACAAACCTAGAAAAATCTAAATAGCCATATTTCTACATTTTAACGTGTGAAAGAATTGCAGTAGGCCACAACTTTTCATTCGGAAATAAACCGTAATTTGAATCTACGATGAAATAAAACCTTTTTCACCTTCCATTTCTCTTCTCTTTACTCTCAATTCACTTCATTGCCAATAATTATTTACAGTGGAGACCTACTAGCAGGCAATTAATTTACAAATATCTCAGGGACTCAGTTTTTGCTTTCGCTTCTATGTAAACCAATACTCTGTAAACTCACTTGGCACGTGGCGCTGGAATTCATAATGTCAAATGGATGACTCGACTCATTTACTCAATGTATGACTCAGCGATGCGATACCAGCACTGATTCGTGAATTATAATTTAAAATCCGGGTTAATTCAAAGAATCGGCCTTTTTATAAAATGAAATTAGATCTTTTTAGGGGATCAGTATTTTTTTACATTTGGACTTGTGAGACACCTTGCAATACACAGCTGGCTGAAGTCAATATGCATCTGCATTGTAGTCATGGCTTGTTTGCTTACAGTAAATATTAAAATTTATACATAGATAGTCAAACTACGTATTTTTAAAAGTAAAGAATTAAATAATAGTTGAAGTTAGAAATAATTAAATATTTTTGTTTGTATGATTGACTTACCGATACTGGATAATGATGCCTCATCTGTGCCACAATTGAATCCTAGGTTGACTTGCATACAAGAGGAAGAATGCATGGTCGGCTTACCTAAAATCAAACAAAGCGTAGAAAATTAGTTTTAAATTCACAAATATTTTAAAACCTTCAAGCATACACAAAAAATATGTATTTTAGAATGCCGAAGCAGCACAACACACGTTGAGTTCCATTGGTTTCAAATCATGTGACTTTCCGAAATACTGACCATCTTTCAACGAATAAGTTTAAGAATTTGGCGCTGCTCAATCAAACATTATATGTACATTATACCTAGGCTTTGGTTTATGAAAAAACGTATTCTACATTTCAGTTTGCGACATGGACAGATGTAGAGACGAAGGATACGTGGAGAAAGTTAAGACTGACATGAGAGAATTTTAGATGAGATGTTCGTATGTTTCAAGAACTCGCTTGTCTGGAATACCTGTCCTCCCAAGAAGAGAGTACAGGTATTCAACAAGAACATTTTGTTCAACTCGTCTTGTTGAATGATGTACAGGGTGAGTGATTGCATCGTCCCATCTTGAAAAAAATTATACCGGCTTAATCGCATATCTTCAGTTCTAAATATCAACTCATACACACACACCCGATGTAGAAGGAGCTTTCCAATTTTTTCAGATACTTTTAAATCATGTATTATAATTTTTAAATAATTGTAAAAAGTGACCCTGCGTTCTTTCACACGACATCATCGTACTACAATGCAATTATAGGAAATACCGACATCGACTTATGCAAAGAACCTCAAAAATGCACACAACAAATTTAAGATTAAAATGATTTGCGGATTTCCTAGGCCCGAAATCATCAGAACAGGTGCGTCTGTTAATTCAACCGTTGGGTTGAACTCCCTCCTTAATATTCGTGTTCCTAAACTAATGACATGTATCTCTTGTGCTAACGAATCTGAGCTTAAGTCAAGTGAAATTCGGTGAATACAATAAAAGGAAAAGGGTCTAGTCCGAGTCTAGCCTGCATGTACGCTCGAATTTCCGCGTGAAGCTCGGCTTGTTCTTGAACCCAGTAGTACAAATGGAGCAAAAAGGGCTTTTGAGTTAGGAATAAACAGGTTGTCATGGAAACAAGAAATGAAAACACAGCATTTTCTACACTGAGTCCATCGCAGCCTAGCACGACAGAGCAAATATGCCGTGTATTCCAGTACAGGATACTACTCTAAATATGTAGATTGGGCTGGTCGTTTGGTCATAGTCATAAGTTTTCAAAACTCAAAACTAAAATCAAATGCATGCAAGGTGTGTTTAATTTACGATATTTTATAGAATGATTATGCTTATGGGTGATCTATGTTCATTTATGCTGTGGGATCGAATTGAATGCCAAACCAACAACCAGGTGCCGGATATTACAACACACGGATGCACGCCTTTGTACCGTGTACAATGCCGT
>JAQFYU010000675.1:0-19632 GCA_034694905.1 Ceratophysella granulata | reverse complement strand
CTTTTTTCACTCCAATGGGCCGTGTCGTCTCCCTATGTTTCTATGTACTACTACTGCCTGATCAAGCTCCCTGGTGATCTCCTACATATTGCTTCATATCAATAGGAATCTAAGGGTCATTTCAAATGTTTCCACGCATGATGTAGGTTGAATCCCAATTTGTGATGAATTTTACATGAAACTTGGAACTGGAACGCATGCTTAGGTTAGGTATCGCGATTTACCTTTGAGTAAATAAATATGTGCTAAAATCTGCAAAAGGTCAGTTTTGATGGAAAATGAGCTTTAAAATTTTGAAAAAAGTGAAATCAATCAGAAAGGTCCAAAAACATCAATTTATATTCAAACCGCGAAAATTTAGAAATTCCAGAGTCCAAAAAAACTGCGATTTTTTCTAATCGAAAGCTTAAAAATTTAGCTTAAAATTCTCAAATGTGTCGTAAAAGTGTAAAACCCTTATCAAAAATTTGAAAATAAGTACCAAAATCAGAAAAGTTTCAAAATATGCAAATATGCACCATATCCTAAATATGCAAAAATACAAATGCGCTAAATTTGTTTTTTGATCCTTTGTTGTTGTGAAACGCTGTGATATTGAGCTTAAAATCTACAGCAAAGCCTATATATTGTTTTCACATATGAAACCGTTCCATAACATGAGAAATTGCGTTAACCTCAAGAAAACAATATGAATTATGGCCTGATGACAGGTGTATGGTGGAAGCATATATCACTAGCATTATCAGACAACAGAGGCAGGATGTACATATTGTAGAATAAAGAATTGCAAGAAATGAATATGAATATAAGTGCAAGAAACTGGTACATTGTCTGATCGTGTAACTTGTTTCACTTTGAGAATTGAGAATTCTGATTGTAGGTAACTAAAGCACGTAATGTCAGATTTGGAGTAATCTCAGATATTTTGTCGAGAAATGAAAATCCGGTTATTTTGTACTTTTTGAAAACTTGAAACAATTGGCCTGCCAAGTCGTATTTCAATTTTCTTCCCGTTACGATTCTTAATTCTTAATTGTTTCTGATGAACTTTAATCAAAGGGAAAACAATGGGACTTTACTGTGACTGAGCAGAGTGGCTGAGATGGAGTAGAAACCTGAAAGGTTATAATTTAGAGCACAATGTACGAATTAGGAGTCTGAAGTTTGACTTCATTATTCAACATGATATGCTTTACAATAATATTTTTATGAGGCAGAGAAAGTTGTTAAACATCATCATTACACTACTACCATCATCAATTCGTTCATCCGCATCCGTACCTCTCTGCATTCATTCTCATAATGAAAAAAGTATAGAGCCTACCTTGCTGTGTGAATGCCATAAGCCATGGCTAATAAAAAATGAAACTTTATCTTCAGTCTTGTGAATAATTGTGAACAACACACAGTTTAATGTACAAAATTCCTCACACCGGATTTAACCATTTGACACGCATTTTGTGAATTTGTATTTACTCGTTTTTACAACGTATTTACTTGTGAAACCGTCATCTCGTATAGGGAAATACTCCTATGCATGCAATAAAATCCAATTATCGTAATAACGCATTGCGTTTATTTTGCAGAGATAAGCATTCAAATTTTGAAAATGTATACGCTTGGTAAACGATGTAGTGTAGTCAGTTAGTTCTAAAAAAAGGCAACAATTGCTGTAAACATCAAATTCCAGTCAAGCCGCAAAAATTTTAGTCAGAACAAAATATTGTCAAAAACTGAAAACACGAAGACATTTTGTTTGAATAGAAAGCAAGTACGTGTACATAGCTAATATCGAAATTATTATAAAACAAGTGTCAAAAAACAGTAAAACGACAAAAATCATTACAAATATTTGGAAATATATGCACCAAAATTTGAAGATTCAAATGATGCTCGTGATTTTTTTAGTAAACGCTTTAAAAATTTTATAGATCATAAGAAATTGGAAAATTATTCGACTATAAATTGATAGACACTCATGTTTTTCTTTAATATTTTGTATCTTCAGTTGCAATACATATATACAAAATGTGTTAACTTATTCATCTGCATTGTTTCTAATTGATTTCAAAAATTCTATGCCAGCATGCTATTAAGATTCAATTATTCGTACTGTAAATAATCGGAAATTTAGAAACTGTATAGAATGTTAAAATCAAAACGATTTTTTTTAAAAAGTCATTTTGAATAAATTGATTGAATTCTGTAAAAGTATTTGGATTTAAATGAGGCACATTAGCACTGTTTGGAAACTCAAGCTAATTTATGTTAAAATTTGCGCATTTTCCTCGTGCTTTCCTGATATTTTGAGTAATTAAATAGAAAAACACATGTATTATGTTCGCACACAAATCTGTGGAAATGGACATTTTGTTTTTGAATGCTTCACGTTTTGTACATTTCCACAAACCTAATAACTTTATGTCAAATTACTCAATCGTAGCTGGTTGTCTTGAGCCATAAAATGCGAATGACATCAATTAGTCATGAAATAGAGGCCGGGCCTCAATCCAAAATATAACCAACAACAGGAAAAAGTGCATAAAAAGGAATTAATTGGATGCAGTTTGGCTTTGGCACCTGGTACCCTAGACGACTTGTACGAATACTGGTCCCACAACTCAATGCAAGTACTGGCGCACTGTACTGTGACTGTGACGCCTCGATTCTTCCTCAAAGGCAAATGATTGCGTTTTGTTTGACCCTTGCCCTCGTCCTGGTCGGTCAGAGGTACGGTATAGAACGGGGTTGAGGTAGAGCAAAATTATGTATTGAAGCTCATGTGTGCAATCTGGGCGCAAAAAAAAAATTGGCAAAGGTTTCTGACTCTCTAATTCATATACGTAGATCATGTCTTGCCTTTTCGAGATTGACAAATCAACTAAATTCTTGTTTCCTCCATTTCCGCACTACATTACGTAGAGCAGATTATTGACGAGGATGAGTTATTTTGTGGCTCTACATATATGCACATAGAAAATCATACAGATTCTCTCGTTCTCATAAAAATGTAATTTCGAGGTATTATTTCTAATTTGCATGCACTACAAAAAATCAGATGAACCGTAAGTATTTTTGAATTGTAAAATATTATTTTGAATTAATTTAACTATGTTTTTTTGTTTGTTTTGCAGGTGGAGAAAAACATGCATCTCAGCCTCATCAAGTATCTCAAGCCCAACTTCAGAATCCCAAATTTTCATCGAAATTCTCATCGCATCCGTGAGTTTCACTACTGGTTTTACTTTGACCATAGATTTTGACAGGTTTCGAAAATTTTGGAAATTATCACAGCTGCTAGTATTACTCTTTATGCCAAAATATAGTTAATTTTGGTAATTTACTTTCAAAACTCCTACAAATTGTTCCTCATCAGCTTCTGGAATCTGAAAAAAATGCCCAAGTTTATATTCGTTTTTAATCAAAAAATATTACAAGGTGCTCTGTAAGTTCTCTTTTTCGTGTAGCAAAATTTTCGAAATACGACAATTGTCGTGCCCGTTTAATTGTGCCATGGGAAATCTGTCTCAATGGAGCTATTGATTTCGACCTGATGCAGGAATCAGAGTCTGGCTATTGGTCCCATTCAAGCATGTGTCCAGACTTGTTGCATGAAATGCGCCTCAACCTGATGATGATGACTGATGACTGATCCTATTGCAATTGAACAAAATATCTCGATTCCTGCATTCGGATCTACACTTCTATAGAATACTATGAAATAATTTTTGGCTAAACTATTTACGGAGCAATAAATTCAAGAAAAAATTGGGTCCAAAATCTGAATAGATTGAGTCATATGCGACATATGACGTTATTAACGCCAGAAAATTGCAATCTAATGCCATCTTTCAGCATTTCCAGCGGTGTATTTAATTGAGTGTACATAAATCATACGCTTAATTGATTGTAGCCACCGAAGATTACCACCGCGACAGGCTGGACATCCGGAACCTGACGAGTCAAGTGACTATTCCAATGGATTTCCCAGTGGATTCACCCAAGGGCTTCCCAATTTTGACTTCTCAGGGTCAATGGACAACCCAAGTAAGTTTTGTCAAAGCATTGTCACACATTTATGGTTATTACAGTGTCAGAACAAAATTACTAGGTTTACACCCTTTACATTCTTTACCCGAGATTCATTACGTAACATTCCCACTCGTGGTTCGTGGTATGTGTGGTGTAGCTCACCTTAAACAGTTGAGTCGTGATTTTACATTCCCATATTATATTTGTTCTGCAACAAAGCCGTAGAAATGTAATGTCTTTGTGATCATTAGTTCTTGACAGCAATTAATCAAATACGTGCGTGAGTTTTAAATGTCTTGTTCCAATCCTGTGAGTACGGAAGGAAACGTTTCTCACAAGAATTTGCTGTGGGCTTAGAATTAGAAGTCTTAAATGAGCCTCGAAATGAGCATGCTGTGCGTTTAACGCGTTGTGTGATTCAATTCTCAATCTGCTTCAACATGAGTGTAATTGAATGTATCGTAATTATATGGAAGGACTTATAAGTCTATTACATTATTTGAATTATGTTTTCATTACAGAGAATCATGACCAAGCCTCTGCTGACACTGAGAATGTTGGCTTTGTTCACGGGCCGCCACAGGGCTTCCCAACGTTAGAGCAGCTGGGCGGAGAGTTTCCGAATTTTGGCGGAAGTACCGCCGGTGGGGATTCTCATCAGAAAACTAGTCAGAGTCAACAGGCACCTTCCCGGCATCAGAATCATAATCCGCAAGGTAAGGCTTTAAGGATTTCAATTTTAAGTTTCGTGTCTGTGATGAGCTACATTCAATACCAATCAAATTACAAACTTTTTTTAAATTTAGACCATATTATGCTAAATATCATGTTCTGTGATATATAAAAATGACGGAATGGACGAGACGAATCGAATCACATGTAACACGGGCCAAATCGACCATTCACACCAAAAGGTCGCGTTGGTCAGTTGCTCTGCGCATGCGCCCAATGGGCACACAGAGGCCATAAGCCATAATACAAAGGAAGCATTTTCCAGTGCACGGAAAAGGTCGATAGCTGTGCTAAAACATGCAACAAGAAAGGCTTTCACGCAGAAATTAAACAATTAAAATTTGAAAAATTTAAAGTTTGATAATAATTAAATAGTTTTATAATAATTAGGGTTTTAGAATCTAGTCAGTCGAATTTTAAAAACGCAATAATGTTGAAAAACATCAAACAAATCCAGCCGCGGTAATTTTTGGAATTCTAAAGCAAAATATTCCTCATTCCGCAAGGCTAAAAACTTACGAATTCTTTAAAATAGAAAATTAATACAATAGAGAAATACCTATAAAAAGGCGAAAATATGTATTATATGTATGCGTAACAAACAACCCACATGCGCACCAGAATTGAAAACCATCTAAATATGCAAATATAAACCAAGAAATTAGATTATGCCAAAATATGAAGTACAAAGTTTGACAACTAGATCAACGAAAATAGTAGAAGTCCTAAATTATAAATTCTACAGTGTACTTTCAAATAAATATGTTTGCGTATTAGAATCCTTAGACATCGTCATAATATGATTGCCTATTCGGTCCCGCAGGTGCCTCATCCTACCAATTTCAGCAGAATCACCCTGGTCATGGTGGCTCACAAGAGAGTGAAGAATACTTGTCTGGCCCTGGTCCGAGCTCCGTCCATAATCCAATTGAATTAGGTCGTCCAGGTCGTCGTCCAGCCCCAGCCCCACTTCGTTTGACCAAAAGACCCCAGCATCATCCACATCCTCATCCACAACCTCATTTCCGACCTGAAGCAGCAGGAAGCTCTGGAAATACCCACTACTTGCATTCACCAGGTCGACATCAACAAGGTCAAGGTTCCCCACCTCCTCCTTATCATCACCAGCATCATCAGCCTCAACACCATCACTCCAAGAAGCCGGTTGTGTTGAAGGTCTCAAGCAAAAATGGGCGACCTATCAAACTCCCACCACCGCCCCCACCTTTCTACGCCCCGTCACCTGACCTTGTCTCTAGTCAAAAGGTAGGGTTTTTTTTAAATTCGGCTGATTTTAGAATTTAAGCTGCTTTGGCCGGGAAAACTTTCCTTTCTTGCTTGCAAATGATGCCACGGCAACATGTGAAGTTCAAAATTGGTTGCATCAAACGAGGGTCATTTATAGCAGCAAGTTGCAATTCGTTGACAATTTTTTTGGAATCGTCGAATATGAATCTTCGCGATAGGTAACGGGGTGCCATTAATTTATACAGCTATTTGGTATATTTGCTGTTCGATGGAATAAACATAATTCAATTATTAAAATATAAATATTATTTTTTTAAATCAAAATCGTTGGCAGGTCTGCACTAAGTTTTGTGTAAAATCTGTCCATGTGAATATTCTTACCCAATGCGTGTTAAATTTTTTTTTAATAATCAATCAATATTTCAACTAAATTCAATCATGAAATGTTAAGATGAACATATTTTCACGGAAACTTGTGAAGTTTTATTCATGAATTTTTTTCAATTACGATAAAAATATAGAAAGCTTTTTAAAATTAGCCAAAGAAATGATTCTGGGGAAAATACGATAGCCGGCTGCACGTTTAGGTAAAATCCTTTCGATTAAGTATAAAAAAACATTAAATTGGTAATCCACAAAATTGAAGTTTCGCTAATGATTGGGAAATTGGACCGCAGGAAACAGGCAACCCAGTAAAGAACAACAAAACAGGAGTCACTCACGACTCCAGAATATTGGGAAGCGTATCTAATTAATTTCTTTCAAATTACTGGTCGTAGGAGGTAACGCCAAGTACCACACGCGTGGCATGGTTTGTGCAAGTTTGAGTCTCTTCATTGTTGTTTTCGTTCTTTTGTCTTTACGATTACTCCCCAATGAATACCCAATCATAATCACGTACTTCACCTCAGGACTTCCAATTCCAAACGACTGAGGAATTGAGCCATAGTTTTAAGGAACGAACGACGAGCGTGATAAAGGATTTTGAGGGATATTAAACAAAGTCTGTAATTTAATTTGTAATAGTTTGTGAGTTTGATTAGGAATCAAATGGGTCATTAGAGTTAACTAATTATACACGCAACGAGCGTGTAGGGAGGGCTTTCGTAATTTTTTCCTAAAATCGGCAATTCAACTGTCGACTATTGTGCGGAACACGTGCTTGTTTACTTTTGTACCGATATTAGAGCATCTATCTGTTAGCATAGACTACACACAGAATTTCATAGTGTTTTAAGTTGAGAGAAGGATCTGAGCTTTGCCATTGGCTTTTTAGTTTGAAATCTCAACGGCTCACAACATTTACCTGGTTTCAATAATCAAATTATATAATACTACACATTTTTGGAATATTCGCTCAAGGGTTTTGATGCACATTTACATATTTTGATGCTTTTCTAATATTAGTACATATTTTTTAGTTTTTGTAGAATCTAAATTGCATATTTTGACATTTTTCGAAGGCAATTTTTTTTGTTTTTTTTTTGTTATTTTTCCATTCAACAGATTTTGTAGGTTTTTGCTTTGTTTTGCTTCGGAACTTCACTTATTTTGGGATTTCATTGTAATTATAAAATTGTTTTTCAAAATTTTACGCTTTTCACAACAGGCTGACCGAATTTGGTAAGGAACATTTAAATTTGCCCGAATGTTTATTTTTTCATTGAAATTGTTTATAATTTACTGAATATTCTGATGCATATTTGGACGATCTAGTATTTATCGAACAATTCCTTAAACAGCATGCTCAAATTCGTAAAAAGTTTCATATTTTTGGATCTAAGATACAATTTTTGAATGAGATTCGATGTGCTTTGTTCGTTACTGAATGAATTTTGGAGAACTCAATTAAATTGTTTGTCGTTAAATAGATAAATTTAAACTACTACCACATTGTCTACGACTACTACTGTACATTTCAAAGGCCGGGATACCGATGAAACTGAAGATACTTTATTAGTTAAAAGAAATTAATTAGTCGAAAGCTCTAGTTGGTCAAAGTAGAATAACCTGTTCAAAGAAATAGCATAAGTTTTTATCGAATTTGTACAAAAGCTTTACGTGCGACAGCTCGGAAACCGGAAACCTAATAACTTCTGCTTGCTATCTAATATTACTCTATGTAAAAGTCAGAATATGCCTAAAAAATGGAAGGTTGCTTATGTCTTTTCCTGGTTATAATGTAAATCCCTAACACAATCTAATAATATTTCACTGCCAACGTTACTGAACCATAAAATAAGTTTCGTGGGCGTCGACGTAAGTCAAAAATCGATCGATATTGTAGTAAATAGTCTAGCACTATCGGGACACGCTAAAGCTAAGTTTATTTGTTTCAAAATTACTTTGTTATTTTAGGTATCTACGATAAAAAATTTGTTTAAGTTACCAAAGCCCGAGCTTCCCACCCGTCTCTCTCGTTTGTACTTCACGTATTTATTTTGTATTTATTTTGAATATTGTTGTGTACGGAGTTTCCACTTGTATCGATTTATAGGTTTTACTTTTAGAATTCGTCTTCGATAAGCGCGTCTGCTGTTAAAATTTGATAAATAGTAATAATAATTTGGTTGATACAATGATGCACGCCGTCAATTGGGCGCGGTATATTTGAGCTGAGTCAATTGACAGCAATCAATTCAGTGCCGTCAGTTGGGTTTTAGCACAGGAACAAGGAACACATTTGAGCGCTGCTGGTGTAATTTCTCGTATCTCTTATGATATTCATCGTTAGAAATTGACAGCGTGTAGAATGCAATTATTGTATATCTGTCATAAACTGTATGTATGTGTCACGGTTATCTACTTGCGCCCAAATACGCATGCGCCCAAATGACAGCATCCAAATATAACGCTGACAAGTGACATCGGCCAAACAAAGGCACCCACTTGACGTAGAATCATGTTATGATATCAAATTATTTATAAAGTCCCGACTCCCGACCCCGACCTCAGATGTACCTGCGAGAAGAACATGGTAAAATCAGATAAAATGCGCCACTTACACTCGCACTTCAGCTCCAGGCTTTCCTTATTCCGTTGCTGTTCATGTCCAATATCTTCTGACTATTATTTCCGAAACACTCGATACTAATACTACCGTAAATTTTAATTACTCTGCTTCTGGAAACTCTATTTCTTCATAAATGGTTTGGCATCAACAGTTGTAATAAATTCAGTCACTGATATAGTGTTTAACCTTATGTTTAGCAAATACGTACATTACTCATCTCATACACCAACCTTTTGAAAAGTTCCTTTTTGTACAAACAATAGAGAATAGAGAATACCACACAAGTTTCTTTAGGGAACAAATTAAGGAGTCAAAACGCTAATCATGAGAAATCTGAATCAGACGGATTCATGCGATCAGAACGGAAACAGAAAAGTCACATGCTTCAATTATATCACCAAAAGGTGTGAAGTCAACTAATTGCATTGTTGCGTGTGGGGGAGTAGGGCTTGAACTGTCAAAATCTTCACACTTGACCAGAATTGATTAATTTAGCTCTTAAACGCTGCTTTAGTTCAATAATTGCTTCAACAAATTGCATACATTGTTTAAAGCGAGTAATTAGCGAATTAGCCATGGCAAATTAGCACATGTAACATGCAACATGCAACATGCAACATATTGCATACTAGTCGCAGTTCCATACGATAGCAAATTGTTAGAGATCGTGTCCCATGCGTCGCCTTTTACCTGGTATATCGTGCTGCAACTTCTTTGACCAGTATTTCCATTATCTACAATAATGATGACAACTTTATTTTACCGAAATTTTATTAACACTATGGTTTGTTAAGGAAATCCGGTCCGAGCGAATTTCGGCTGACCCAGCAGAGTTTCTAAAATTACTAGTATCTCGTGGAGAGGCCATGAACGCGTGTGATTTTAATTAGAAATCATAAAATTTTTGAGTATTTCGATTCTGTTACGTTTTTTGAAGTAAATCTTTTCAGGTCGTGCTTTTGAAAGGGTGAGTTCTATCGACCATTACAGGTTGGGCTCAAAAATTTGCAAGTCGAAAGCTCGCTTTCAATTTATTTTTGCATCTTAGCAAAAAACTAAGTTTGGGAATAACGGGATATGAAACATTAAATTTTGTTTTAAAGCTTCTGTGAATTGAACTTCAAAATTAAGGTTATCGAGTTCTACATTATATTAGTAGGCGTAAATTAATCCAACAAGCGTCACGTGTCAATTACAGAGAAAGAATTCAAGCCAAGCAAGCAAAAAGCATGTTACCAAAGATGAAAGATGCCTCGAAGTTCGGTATTTCTCAGTGTTGCTATAAGCATTATGCAGAGAGAGTGGCCTCCTCGACTGCAATTAGCCTTGGGCGTTATTTTCATTTCGAAACTCACGAAAATGAAGATCCTCCAATTGAATGCGCTCAGAGCTTCAACAGTCTAACCTCAGTACCTATTTACCATTGCTTTATTTTATACCGACAGATTAACCAAAATCAAGGACCACCTCACAGTCTTGACCCAGCCTTTGCCGCTTCCCAACAGCATGGCCAACGTTTTCGCAACAAACGCGCAGCTGCAGCAGCTGAACCAAAGAAAGTTGAAAAAACCAAGCCCGCCAAGCTGGAGGAAGCTCCCGCCGAAGATATGCTAGCTGACGGTTCCGAACCAGAAACCTTCTGGGAACTTACGTCCCCTTTCATTCTCTTCGACACATACAAGAAGTCCGAATCCGAACAAAGTGCAGCAGTAGGACCTCAACAGACAGCTCGTTCCCGTGTGCTCGACTTGGGAAGTTCCCATGTCAACTTTAGTGAACCCGACAGCGGTGAACAACGGTTCTTTCCTTCCTACCCAGCTCCCTACTTGGGCCTTGGACCCTTCGGTGCCAGACCACCAGTTTTCCCTGGACCAACTGCCAATCGCTCCCCGTCCCGATACCATCCCCAACAATTTGGTCACGGAAAATACGTTCAAGCCTCAGCTCCACCGAATCGTGGACCGAGTGGAGCCTATTCAGCCGAAAGTCATGACCATGGAGACCGGTATCAGGATAACAATTTGCTCGGTTCTGGAAACTTTGAAGTTGTGCGAGGTGGGACATACTACGAGGACGAAGATGCCTATCATCCCGGATTCCATGGCGGAGATCATCATGGCGGTGGACATCATGGGGATGACGGTGGAGACTACTACCCGCATAATAACGGACATTCGTCTCCGCAAGGCTACCGTGTTCCGGGTTCAGACTTCTTTGCCAATTTCCGAGATTTCGCTGATATCAACCCACCGTCCCGGGCCTTCTCGCACAATCATGAGACGTTGAGCAGCTTCGATGCTCCGGTTACCGCAAATCGTCGTTCGGGTCAGAGCACAAGACAACCCAAGAATATTCAAGACAAACTACAGAGCTCTTCCGGCAGTGTGCCCGTTCATCATGCTCTCAGTCGAGAGAGTGACCCCATGATGGCCACTTTTTAAAATCATGATTGGAACAGCCGACGGTTTTTAAACTATGTTTTTTATATATTTTTTTCTTATTACATGAACGTACCTGTGTGTCCGCTCTGCCATTTTGTTAACTATTGTACCCAAATACTATACAAACGGAGAATCATCAAAGAGTATACTGACCGGTGATACTTTTTTCTTAAAGCGGCGAGTTGATTAGAAATTCCCAAGGATATACTCATACAATGGGAAGTTTGTTATTTCCATCCTACTATTCTAATTAAAATACGACTAAAATAGTTTCATATTACACGTTTCCCTCTACAAAATGACAAATTGAGGTCTGCATTGAACAGTAATTCAAACTTTTTATAAAATGTTTACAATTAAATGAATTTTTTAAAGAAATATTTTCCCGAAACCATTTAAATCCGAAATTTGAAGATTCCACGTGCTACGTGAATGTGAAGCGATGTGAACCATATCCATTCAGTGTAAATGTATTGTATAATCTGTATTAGACTATTTCTGCTTAGTTTTAATATATGAACTTAGGCAATGCAAGACAGATTAAATATAAATAAATTGTTTTTGTACATTTTTTACTATAAAATGATATGATTCAACGTGATGCACTCATTCGAGCTCTGCTTCGAGTTCGCGTAATTTCCAGCATTTATTTCAGAATTGAATGTCAAGATTCAATTTTCAACGTATTTTCGACAATTCGAGACGAATTCGTAATTACATATTGTCAATTACCTATTATTTTTGAACTACATGCACTTTGACCTACCAGTATTTTAAACTAAACTTGATTTGTTCAGCCTTGGAAGTTTTACATCATCGAAAAGCTATCTAACAGAAAGAAAATGATAAAATCGCTAACTTAAATTTATACAGCTGGAAGGAACGCTTTTTAATTGCTCCCAATTTTCTCGACTATGTGTAATTGTATTTAAGAATTCATGAATTTGTCCACGATGCCGAATTCCAACTAATAACCCATCGACCACCCTGCTTCTATCTTCCAAGGCGATGAATATTAAATATTTTCCACCGCAACAAACGTATACAGTAGAAAGTTGGGGAGAGGCTACAGGAATATGTCCAATATTTTATTCACAGTCTATGAAAAATCACAAATTACCCAACCCAAGTGAAAAGCTGAACTCAGTTTGCTCGACCTTAACTTGTATTATGGCATTACTGGGTTTATCCTAGGCCAAACAACCGTCCATTTCAGTGAAATCAAACGGCAAAGAAAGCAGAGAAAGCTAAATAGTGCAATTATTTATATTTAATTAGACCCACTGTATTATCGTATAATGACAGTTCTTATTCAGAGATAAAGTATTTGGAGATGAAATATTCGGGGACAGAAGACACGACATTCCGAGTTGGGAATTCGCGAAGCGAAGAAGCTTTTTTATAAACGCTTCTAGGCTTTTGCAAATAATAGGCCATCTCAAAGTTCACTTTGAACTCCAGACACGCAAGGAATATACAATTTGTGATAAATGCCCTATATCAAATCAATCATCCAACTGAACTGGAGTGGAACTCGGATTTGACGTTTAGTCTAAGAAAATTGTAGTGATATTTTGACATTTGAATAGTGTTATTTTAGGGAGCAGCTCTGAGAAATCAGAGAATTGCAGAATAGCTTCCATTCAAACTCTAAATTCATAAATCAGGAGTGTTCGGCTATTTATAACTTGAACCTCTGCAATTTGACAGAAGGTGTGACATGCTTTTGAACTTTGAACCGAAACGTGCAGCTTTTGATTTATGAAATTGTAATTGACACAATTTCTGTAGAACGGGAATATATTTTTCTGGTTGACTCAGAAGGCATCATGCTCTCAAACGAGAGTCTGGAATATATTGGCAAGCTCTTCCAACATTTCTGTTATTTGAAATTAGTTCCGTTTGATTTTGACCCCAAAACATTTAGGGTTAAAGTGATCAGGGATTGGCGGATTGGGATTACTATTGGCATTTGTGCTGTTCTGTTCGGGCATTGCCTCTTTCTGGCAAGTTCCCTGTTCTTTGGGTCAATGAGTCCGTCGGATCGATCAGTTCACATGGTCTGGCAATTGGCACTCATTTTTGGATCCTTGGCTTCGTACAATAGTCTAGCACGAAGACGTGAGTTTGTCACCTTTATGAACAATTTCTTCAGCTTGAATCAGATGATGAAAGGTAATGTTATTCGTATTTGTTGTTGTCCTGCTATCCTGCTTCGTTTTTTTATTAAGGGGGTTATCCAAACATTGGGCTAAAACATGTTTTATAAATGTTTATAAATCAAATCGATCAAAAATTATTGTTTGAAAACACCTGCATTTTTGATTTCCAGAGAAGTATTTGATCAGGATCAAGGTCCAAAGTACCAAACGCCAGATCAAAATTAAATTGTTGAGTCAAGAGAGAATTCTTAGGAATATTCACAGTTTCATTTACATCGAGACATTTGTATCAGCCCTCGTCTTCCTGTCCCAGCCACAATGTCCCCGGTATATTTATTCCTTCGTCAGTCAATCCGCGGACAGTTACATCATTCGATTGCCTTTTCTCTGCTGGGAATTTGTGCTCTACTATATTTGCTGGAGTCTCTTCTTTTTCAATGCACTTCTGATGTTGGTCTACTGGTATGATTCTTCCTGCTGGATACGACTTATGCAAGAAAAAAGGTGAGTTGTTTGCTGCTGGAATTTGCAATATTCTGCTGGCAACATCCAATCTAGTCGGAATTCGGAAGATCTATCGAATTGGAAATCTGTGTATTTGAACTATGTAGTTGCTTGACCCTTTGCCGTTGCCGTGAGTCCGGCATTATGACCTTGGGTTTCATTCCACGGCGCTCTTATTTTGTTGTAACATCAAGAAATGAATCTTGGTATACTGAAATGAAAACTGAGACAAAATTAATTGAATGGCCAAAAACTGACCATAGCACATGGTACCAATCCGAAATTAGCTCCCCAATGGCATATTAAACCTAAGCCTGCGTCAAGTATGTGAGGCCTTGGCCCGACGTTGAGCTCAAATATTTTGCATGACCTGACCTAATACATATGTGCGGACAGGGTACAGGCCTGGGAAATTAGTGCATCTCAAACATTTAACACATCCAAATAGCGTAAGAGCCTTTTAACATTTTGAATTCGGCGCCTTACGCGCGCATAGACAAAGCTTGACCCGTTCAATTACGGTATTAAGAAAATTCAAAGGATACAAATATGGAAATGTGCTAGTATTTGCTATAGTTGCGCGTGCGTGGGAGACTTTTGAAGCTATTATTGTTCATGTGCTAAAAGCATTTTTTATACATCTAGATCTTCTAGTAGCGCTTCTTTTCGGATGAATATTCAAGTCACAATATTATTAATTAAATATAGGTCAATTGAGCAAACCGGAACCATCTTAGTTGAAAACAATCTCCGAAGTCTGAGAACCATGTTTTCCATTTATCGCTGGTTTCAAATCCTGAATCAAGAATTCAATGCCTGTATGGCAAGGCTCTTTATGCCTCTTTTCCAGTTATTTCTGATCGTGATGCCCACCACATGCAATTATGCTGTGATTCGTCTGCACTCTGAATTGCCCGTTCCAGCCCTTGTCGGACTACCTGGAATTTCCATATCCTTCATGTGTATTGTTTACATTGTATTTCCTTTTGGAGGAGCTGTCAATACACTCTCTAGAACCTTCGTCAATTCATTCAAAAAGACACCGAGTCGACGTCAATTCAAATCTTGTTGGCAACTCAAGATTCGTCTGGGAACCCTGTTCTTTCTTCAGAGATATACTGTACTGAAAGTTATTAGTTTAATTGTTTATTGGACAATGAGATCAATGCTCATATTTGAGTAGAATTTTCTTAAATGCATGTATGATTCAATATACCTCTTTATTCTTTTTGACAATAGTGTCTGACATATTTAATTTATGACTGTAATGTAAAGCTATACGAAGTTGTCTAGAGTCACTCAACAAGTATTTCTATAAAAGTATAAAAAAGCATATACTTAAGTCCATAATTTTTACCTTGATCCTCAAGGAATTCAGAAAAGGCTTTTTAGATGTATTTTTAGACTCTATCCAAGGCATGAAGAAGCTTCCCACGGGCTAACTCTTTCTCTTCATCCAAGCTCAATGTGTAGGCAATGTTCTGCAGCTTCTTCACTTCCTCAACTAAGCTCGATGATGTCAAGCTCCCGAATTCTATAAGGAAATGAAACAGAATGTATACGTCTTTACATAGAATTCTTAATCTAATGTCAATTTATCCCAAAGCCGGCATAAGAGTGTTTGTCACTGGGGATGTAATTGATTTAACAAAGCAAAAGGTTTATTTAGAACTTAAAATATTAATGAGTGGCTTACGATGGAGAAGATTAATATCTTCAGGGTCAAGGCCTTGAGCCCAATGCGTGGAGTGACTAGGTTCACCAGTTTTGAGACTGCTCTTCATTAGAACCTGCTTCGCCTTCGTTGCAACTAGTAAATACATATAGAAGGATGTTATCATATAACTTCAAAACTGAAAGCCTATTTGAATATAACGTGATATAAAAACAAAGGATATTTTTAATTACGATTCTGGGGCCACAGATCAGGGGATGAGCGGTCCAATTTCTCAGTACTCTTGAGTTCATCTTCTATATTTGTTTCAACTTCAACTTCTTCCTCATCTTCGTCCGGAATGGGAACAAGCGCCCCATCAGCGGTGATCAAATACCCTTCTGGAACGTAATCATCACGCTGCAAATACTGACTGGCTTCATGCTGAATAGTTGCGACTGCTGCTTCAGTCCCTCCTAATATGTAGTAGTAAAATATAAAATATTCAGTCAGACTTTCATCAGTCCATACAATAAACTACACACGCCCAATTTGTGTATGTGTGTGTGTGTGTGTAAGGTCGTAACGTGCAACCAGTCCCAGTCCTGTCAATTTGAAAACTTCATGTAATTTTGAAACTGAACTCAGCAGCAATATTAGTCTTACAAAGTCATAGAGCAGATACTGAACTGAACCTAACCTTCTTCTTCGAGTCCCTTCATATCGTGGTCCATCATGTTATTCAAATCATTTTCTTCACTTGGAGTAAACTCAACATCATTCAGTCCCAGCTCATTATCGTCTCCAAAATTGGACAGCGCATCCAAATCCGCTTCAATAGCTTCCATTTGCTGTACAAAATATTACAGAACCTGGTTAGCCACAGCTTCAGGCATCAGGTTAGGTGGCTTAATTCCTAATAAGTACATGATACATATATGGAGTTCATGGAATTTGAGATGCCAGATGTGGAATGAGTACTACAAGCCAGGCACCAATTGACCTTTACACAGTTGAAAAGCAACGATGAACACACAAGAAAGTACTATCAATATCTATGTGACATACAACATAACATAAAACCAAAACAAAGTTCATTCAAGTAAAACTGAATTTAGTACATGTTTACATACCGAGCGCCAAGGTGACAGTTAGTTAGCTTGACTTCACAGGAGTGTATACCACCGGCAGCTTCTACCTTTTCGGTAAGTATTTAATACGTCTGCCCGCAATTAAAATATCAATGTAAATCGCAAATCAAAGAAATGAGACGCTAGTAGTATGTAGTAGTAGTGGGAGTTTCTGTGAAGACGACCGATAAGTACGAGAAGCTAGAGTTGAATGAAGATGCTGATGATGATAAAATGTCTTATATTCTTATACATGCATCCAGCCGTGCACCGATCACCGAAGAACGTCGTGTAAAGGTAGCACGTGAGTGTAAATTTTGGGAGTGTTTTAGCCGCTACACATTTCAATGGTTTGAATGTGGGCATGATTTAGACGTCTTGTGAAAACAACAAAAATGAGTCTATTATTCCCAATCCAATCCCAAATCCCAATCCGTTCATTATTCAAATTCATAACTTTGTGGAGTACCCTCCCCTAAAATATTTACAACGCGTTCCACTCGGTGAAGGTTATATAAAGTAGTCAAGGGCGGCGGGGGGGGGGGGGGGGGGGTAGAGTAGATAGCTAAAAGTTAGGATATTTGAAGGGTAGGTTAGGTTAGGTATATTTGAAATTCTTCTAAATCTCTCTCAAGGCTCACTACCATAACCATACCATGCTTTGCATTGAGTGTCTAACCTAACAAGCGCCAATCTGACCGAAGAAATTGTTTAGATGCCTCCACGCAATACGCAATCACTATGAATAAATCGATTTGGCGAATTCTGCAGAATCCCCGGTGTCAACCCAAAATCTCTTAACCAAAAGATACCTGAATAATTATATATATTCAGTAAAGGTCGCTGAGATACTAAGTCTTGTTTTCCTGTTTTGACTTCATTCCCGATTATATAAATCAATCAATTAAAGTTGACCTGGTCTGCGCTCAATCAATTTGATTCAATATGCGGTTACAAATATTGAAGGTCTGGAAGCTTACATTACTTTCAACATTTTCCCCAATACCTTGACGTTACTCTGTTACTATGTACAATGTTTTGAATGAAATTATAAGATAAACCCGAAACCCGAAAGAAGATGAACGTAGCTCAGTAAAATAAGAAGAAGCTTATTTTATTATCCTTCCTTCATCAACATTTAACGGATTATACATTCAGACTCACTACAATTTACCATGTTTCATGCAGGACTTGCAATTGCAATTGGTTTGAACCCAAAATAATATTGATTTTGAGATATTAACTCGGAATTAATTTTCATGCAATCAAGCGGAAAGACGTCAAATCACTAGTGCAATAATGTGCGACTTTATTTTCAATAGAAATATTATTGTGTTGTGTATTGTGTACGTCAACTCAACATCAACAACATCGCATTTATTTCTCACTTTTGACTTTGGACGTTGAAACTGTTGTATTAGGATTAGGAGCGGGACCGAAGGATAAATTTGAAGTAGACATGCTCTGCCGTTTCAATTCTTCTGTCGGTTTTCTGTATTTCAAATAGAATGTAGTTAGTTGAACGTTGCACGTGCAACTTTAAAGAGTTAGGATAACATTAAGCGAGGGAATTAACTTATTTGTGTTTGTAATTTAGTACAGATTTTAGAATATTTGACTGTAGTGATTTAACCGGGGTTGTCGGATCAATCAAAAATGAGTTGACACCTTACATCAGTTGTCAATTCTAAGTAATTGACTCACGCCATTGCATCAGCCATCCATCAGCCCACTTCAAACATCAAGGACAAGTCGCCCACAAAAATGGATAGCCCAGAACCAGAAGTCGTTCCCGAGGAGGAGGTAAGGGATCGACAATTGTTGAACATTTGGTTGAATACAGGATTAGGGAACACGCGGTAGCCGCACATGGAGAAAGCTAGATGGTAACCACTGACTCGTCCATGGTAACCACCCGTTAGTCAGGTTAAGTTAGGTATTCCGAAACGCGCGCAAGTGGTTACCATGAACGGTTACCTTGTGCGGTTACCGCGTCTTCCCTAATCCTGTATTCGACCGAAAAGAACATTTAATTTGAAAGCTTTAGTCTAAAAACAAAAACCTTGTATCATTCATGAAGTCAGTCGCGTCGTCGCAGTTACACTACACTTAGTCCATAGTCGATTGTCGCAGCAAGCCGCAGTGGTTAATACATATTTTGTACTTGAGTATGTGTTTTTAAAATTATGTTTGGCATTTGACAATTGTCAAGTGCGAATATTTTATGCGATAGGCCACTAGTCCATTGTATATTACGCGTAACATACAATATACATTATACAGTATGTTGTATTGTCCGTTGTCGGTAGTGAAACAAATTGATCATCCTATCCCTAGTTTTTTTTTCATTATGCGTCAAACGCTGCTTTTGCATTGCATGCATATTCAATCAAATTTCACTTTTAACGAATTGAGATTGAGAATATGAATATTGTGTTTAATTGTAGGCTATGACACGCAGTTACTTCGCTTTAAAAAAATTAAAAATAAGAGAATTGTGCGATATACAATTACTTATTATTTGCAACTTGTAAATTGGTACAGATCATCTTGTTTAAAGCTTGTACTTACTTATTCAATTAATGCTATTATAAGGCAGGGAGCTTGATCAGGCAGTAGTACATAGTAACATAGGGAGACGACACGGCCCATTGGAGTGAAAAAAGGGGGCTCGGTACCGCGTTGAGTTGCGCTCAGTGTACAATCAAATGGGAAA
>JAQFYU010000674.1:0-19632 GCA_034694905.1 Ceratophysella granulata | reverse complement strand
GGGCTGTCATTCATCATCTAAGTAATTTGCTTGCAGTTGTAATTCGTATCATCCATGGTATGTCAAATACAACTTGACATTTGACCTGACTGTGGAAATTGAGCTTAGCTTGTTAAGCTCAAGTTCAGCTCCATAGTCAGCTCAGCGACAATGTCAATGGTGGATGGGTTTAGTTTGAAATTGTGATATTTCTTGTATTCATTCACAATCCATAACGTAATTGTGATGTCGTCGATGTTTTGACTTGGTATACTCAAGCTCTGACATCCATCAGTCATCCGTTGGAAGGAGCAACATTGTCTCTGTTGGACTCGATTTTCGACTTAATTTTAATACTTATACTTTGTTTGGTTGTTTATGGCAGAGGGCTGCTGAGTGGTGAATGGCCAATCAGTCCATGTCAAGGGGCGTCGGAGCATCGGTAGGTGGACACGTTACGCCAACATTTGGTCACAGTTCAACAGTTGGAGTATATACGCCTGGTGGGCTTGGACCCTCTCTCTCCCCCAATCGCGGTATGCAAATCCCAGGAAGTGGTGCCAATCCAACTGCTATGAGTAGGGCACCTTTCGCCATGAGGCACGAACGAAGAGGCGTGATAGGACTGGGGTGAGTTCGTGTTAATTGCTAATTAGACAATCAATATATTTACAGAATAACTCAATTTCTCGTTGTTCCAGTTACCTGTTTTCTATAGCTTTGCTATTCATTTTTCCAGGCCAATGATGGGTGGAATGAACTTAGGTCATGTGACACGGGGTGTAGGAGCGATGCCTGGTGGGGTCGGGTTAGGCGGCGGATACCTGAATGACTACCATCCACTGATCTCTGACCAGAACGAGTTTCCAGCTCTGACGAACCGTAATCTATCCCAAGGTGACTCGTACCATCAAAGCTTACCCACCAAGCCTTATGGTTAGTCAACCATGCTTTGTTTAGCCTACCTTCTTGCTCTCGTCTGTCTTCAACTGTCACTTTCCTCTGGTCACGGGGTTGAATTTGAGGAATTGGGAATTTTTTCATTATGGAACAGGCAAATATCTTTCAATAGTGCACTTCTCTTTCTTGTTTTCGGTTATAATTCTCTACAAGTATCAAGGTACATGCCTGCTGCAATTCTTGCGGAAAGGATTTGAAAAATCGGCCCAATTTCTACAGTTCAATATTGATCCCGTAAATCGTTCGTTTGTTATGTGATGTGTATTTTGTATGGGTTCAAGTTCAAAGTATGTATTTAACCTGGCACCTTTCATGCTATATTGCACTGCACCAACGGAGGGTAGTGTGGAATCTCGTGTGGTCCACACAATATACAGCCTGTAAGAATAGTGCAGTGTAATATTTGGTCAATCGGGTCGAGATTCCACTTAAATCATTTCCGGCTTAGCTCGACTGACTGAATACTTTAAATTCCAGCTCGGAACTCTCATTAAACGTTAACGCTCCTAAATATTCGAGAATCTCATTAGTCAAATTCGTGTTTGGATCACGGTACATGGGTATATGCTTTTGGGAATACCCTGTTTTGTGTACCCCTGTGTACATGGGCTTCGGGGCAGGTCAGCTCAAGGTTAAAACACGATCGTTTTCTGTTTAGCATTGGTTAATTCATGCATCATATCATAACATGGTATTGGTATTGATTGTACCAGTTTTGACCTTGATCCTGATCGGCGGGCTGAGGCTCAGATAGACCTTTAGTTTTAGTTTCAATTGGGATTATATGTATTGGATTGGATTGGATTGGGTATTGGGTATATTGGATTTTGAATGAATTTGAGTGAGTCCGTCATTTAATTACTTGTTGACAATAAAAGTCCCGATATTTTAGGTCTTAGATCATGATTCATGATGTAAAACGAATGGAATGAGCATTCAGATTCAATGCATAAACATTTGATGTAACAGTATAGCACTTTGTTGGAGTTTGTAATTCGTTTAACAATTTGCAACCTCCCAGCTTCGTTCTTCGTTGTGAGTCAGCTGCAGGTGCTATGTTTAATTGGCCATTGTTTATGGAGCAACTTGTTTACACTTTCACATTCCACATTCCTTTCAGTTTCTAGTTTCTGTTCTCAAACAACATGAAAAGCGAGAAGCGCTATGTCCGTTGAAAGTTACATGGTAGCTGGTACTGGTAGCCGTTCCCCTGTCCAAAAAAATGACCTATTTTCGGAGTATTTCTATAGCGTTTCTTTTCGTGAGTCAAAATCAAACTGTATATTGATAGGTGACATATCTGGAAGTTGCCACAACCAAACTGAATCAGTACTTCGTTGTCGGTTGTCGCAGACAACATTTCAACGAGCTGATCATTTGTTAAGCTTAACTTTCACACAAATTAGACTTGATTTAGACTTGGAGATTTAGGGAAGTCAAACCAGCTCTTTTAGAAGTTCTGATTAAGTTTGGTTAGGTTGATCTTGTCGGAAATGCCCTACAAAAAAAGGAAGAGACATCGTACTGGTACGTGCATTCCTAACCGAAGCTAGCCTGGTACGTGGTACCGTTGTCGTATTCGATTCTCAAAATTGGAATTGGATAAATCGCACAACGGTACCACGAAGTTTTATGAATGACTACCCAACTTTAAACTGCTCAATCAAGTAATCATATTCCGAATTTCGCTCACTTTAGATCAATAATGTGTAGTGAAACTTCGAAAGGTTCACGAAATTCCGTATTGGGACTCAGTTTTTGAATAGAACAATATTCAATTCAATGAAGAATTTGACGGATAGTGAGTGCTTCATGTCTAATAATGACCGATTGATCTCTATTTACAGTAGGTATGGTGAAGCCCTCCCAATCCGAAAACACGGCGTTTACCATGAGTTCTGAAGACTTTCCGGCGCTGCCTGGTACGACGCCCCCGTCCACAGCGAACAACTCAATGGATGCGGGGAATGGAGGACGTGGAGGTCAAGGGAACAGTCAACCTAATGACCAGTCCGATCCTAGGCTACCGCATCAAGAAAAACCACCCGCCCGACGCGGAATTATCACCAGTCCTGATGGTAAGCTGAATATCATATTTACCCGATTTAATCAGAATTGAATCTGACCTCTGAATGCAAACTGATTTTTTTGTTTATTTTCTAGGAAAAGTGAGTAACATTCCAGCGAGTATGGTAAACGATCAGTTCGGTATGGTAGGACTATTGACGTTCATTCGAGTTGCGGAAACGGACCCAAATCTCGTCTCCCTTGCCCTCGGTTTTGACCTCACGGCCCTCGGGCTCAATCTCAACGCGACGGATAGTCTGTATCCCTGTTTTGGTGGGCCCTGGGGTGAAGGGCCAGTAAGAGCAGAAGACATCGACTACCCCGTCCCTCAGGAGTACAACATCTCGGACCAAGTGAGGCATGGCCACGAGTTCATATCATCAATCAGGTAGGACCCAACACCCACGAACTGTCAAGCTAATTTAAAGATACATGATTTTTTTTAAATGCAAAATTCATGATCCAGATCAGTAAAAGCGAGGGGATTTGACACCTAGTTCGCTTGACTGACTTCCGCTTAAGCGTAAGGCAGCTAAACACACAAGTTGTGGCAAAAGTTCAAATAAAATTCGGATATCGAAACTCTAAATCAAAATTACACGATAATTGCAGAAACAAAATCGCGCAGTTCTGATCTGATACCATAATAGTCTTTAATACAACATCACAGCACATAATGACAGAATCAATGATCAATGAGTTCAATCAAAATCGCCATCTCCAATTTTCCATTAATTTTTAATGTTTTTTGAAATTCGTAAGGCATCGAACCAAGCGAAGATAGCAATTTTCAAAAAATAAGTGTATTTCCATACCAAAATATAAAAAAGAATTTCTGCCCGACGAACTTCTCATCAAGAAAATATCAAAAGCAGCTATTTGCCAAGATGAGAATTGCGAATTCAAAAAAACAATTCATGCGATTTTGCCTAATTTTACCCTTACTTAATAAAATATATAAACATATTCTAAATTCTAACTCTATGTGCAATTTAACAGGGAGAAGCTAGCCCCGTTGAAGATGAATCGGTACAAGGACGAACTACTGTTCTACTTATTCTACACGTACACAGGAGATGTATTACAAATTCTAGCCGCCGCCGAACTGTACAACCGAGACTGGCGATACCATAAAGAGGAAAAAATATGGATTTGTCGTGCGCCCGGTGTCCAAGCTGTAGAAAAAGGTCAAAATTTTGAGCGGGGAACGTACTATTTCTTTGATCCCATCAGCTGGAGAAAAGTAGCCAAGGAGTTTTACCTGGAGTATGAAAAACTGGAAGAACGGCCTGTTGTCCCACCCTCATTTCTCAACAATTTTGTGGGTGGGCCCTGAAGCTCATGCCCTTCCAACTCTAAACCCACCATCCATCATCTCCAAACATCAAAATGAGATAACTCACACTAACTGGAACCACTCATAGGAAATGTGTCCATTACTCGTCATCAAGGAGGTCATCCTTCCGTTTCAAATAATAGACACCTGTCCCTCTGCGTGTGTTCTGGAAACGCCGTCTGTCTCAATTCCACAGCCAGAACTCTGCCTGAGCTTCTGCGGAAGGTCCAGGTACCCAACTTACTACTCTTAAAATATTACAAAACAAACCTAAAAGAAAAAAAAAGGATTTAAAAAAAACTCTTTGATCTTCATCACTCTCTTGTTGTAAACTATGGATACATTACGCAGTTTGTACCGAGGAGTCAAAGTTAAAATAAAGTATACTTAAGTCTAATGAATTCAATCAATCCTTGACAAACTAGAAGCTCGTTTTTCTGGCACCATGACAGACTCTTTTATTTTCGACAATTACATTTTTCTTGCCATAATTTACGGAAAGTATTCAAATAGAAGTTGGATCAGAAATAGTGGCAACGGCCACAGCTGCAGATCCTTTTCCGGTTTTCTTCTTGTAACAAATGTAGCCAGACATGATGACGATGAACCAAATGTATGGAATAAAGAAAATTACGGCCAAAACTATAGATATAATTACCAGAACATATAATGCTGCTCTCAAAGTCGGATTTCCTTCAATCATTGGTAAATAGACTGAGGCGACGACGAACAAGCTAATTACCAACACGAATCGGGTAGCAATCACCGTAATCCAGCCAACTGGGGCCCAGAGACCAGCCCATCCAGATAACTGTCAATCAATAAGTGACAAGATCACAATCGCAAGCTCAATCTCTTGTTTTCAATCAAAATCAAATAATAATTAAATTAAAAATATTATTAAATAAATTAAAATCAGTAATTGTGGAGCTTACATTTCGAGTGACGAGGATACCGATACTGAAACCGATGTTAAGAATGTTCGCCACGATACCGATTATGTACAAGATGAGAAACGTGTTCGGTACTCCACATAGTAACAACATAGTCAAATTAATTATACATATAATTCAGTTCAGTCACGTATCCTCGTATTGCAATATATGTACTTTTAAGTAAGCTCTACTTTTTTAACGCAATTGCACAACTTACGATCTTTTTGAACAAGACGAGATAGAGTAAAGGCTCCTTCTGGAATGCTCAGGATGCAGCACTGGACAGATCAGAGAATTTAATTAGCATTAGCATGAGCTATCAAATAATTAAGTGGTATGTTCGATTTGTAAATCCACGTAAGTACCACAAGTTCCACAGATGCAGCAACCATAGCTCCGCAGGACACAGTACCACAACAACAACCGTTGAATCCCTTATATTCCAATCCAGGCGTCACATAAGGATTAATTCCAAAGTGACCGTAGGATGACACGGCGGGTGGCATGTTACCATATACCTGGACGTATCCTGGTAGTGGTTGACCATATCCAGGCGGTGGTTGAGGGTCGGATGGCGGTGGTGGTGCTGACTGAACGTTTATGGTTGGTATCGGTTCATTCATTGTTCGTAATTTATGCGTTATGGCTGAAGATGCTATGTATGTAGACCAAAACCGATGTCTTGACCTTGATAGCCAATGCAGAAATGAATGTTCAAAGTCTTTCACATGCGATACGCGTCGTCAGCAGTCGTCGGATGGATATGGATTAGTTTTTGGTGTGATCATGTCACCGTTGCCATGGGATTATTAAAGAAATTTTAAAATTATCAAGTACTACTTCAATCTCGGGCAAATTCAGGATTATTAGAATACAGGTGGTCCACACAGAAAGAATTTTACATGGTACCACATCCGTTACTTAGGTTTAAAAATTAGATTTTCTGAAACGCGCACAAGTGGCTTCCACGGGCGGTTACCATTACCGCGTGTATCCTAATCCTGAATTCAACCCAATCTCCAATACAGATTATGCTTCAAATTCGGTCTTTGAACGGGTTTGACAGGTTTGACATTTCCAGGCGGGTAAGAAAAATATTTTGTTTAATCTGCTTCAAAGCTTACAAATATAGCATGGTTTCCAATTTTAGAAATCGTTCTTCCGATGATACATTTATCATCATGAAATGAAACGTTACTTCCTGTTTTAAAACTTCAGCTAATATTCTGAATTTCATAAAATTCCAAAATGGCCGCTGTCGCTGTCGCTGTCGTCAATTAATCGATTCATGTACAAAAAATTCGATTTAGACCACAGAGGTAATGTCCGGTCAAGACATTTGCGCAACAACAACTCCGTTGTCCAAGCGGCGTTTCCGATGAGTCTTCTTGATCCACTGCGGGTTCAGAATGTTCGTCGGCAGGACCGTGCGTCCATGACTCAAGCTATACTTCGAGTGTATGCTGACCTCATCAATTAGTTTCAAGTTTCAAGAAGTCACGTGTCACGAGATATACCTCTTGGTTCTTGGTGTACTGAAGACATATTTTTCTGCAAAAATGGCTTTCTATGAGGAAGTTTTGCATTTGATTTTGCAAATGGTGAGCATGGTGGTATGGTGGTGAACATAGCGTACATTGAAAGTTAAGAATTGAGAACATGGAGACGTATTATTGACGTATTGACTTTCTAGTTTTATAATTTGCTCCCTTATTATTCGTTAGTTTCTAGTCGTAAAATCGTAAATTAAAAAACATACAGGAGTTCAAATAGGTTGGCCTTTCAACTTGAGCTTCCGGTTCCGGTCTTCAAAGAAGTTTTCGTAATTCCAGAAATTATTCACGCTTATTCCGTTCCACCAGTCATGTCGAAAGCTTTTGTAATATTTGCCTCCTTCACAGTTCTCTTCTTGAAGCAGATGTAACTAACCATGATGGTGACAAGCCAGCCGTAGAGAAGCAAGCCAAATGCCAGTACAAGAACAATGACGCTCAGGATAAAAAATAGTAGGGCATACAGAGTTGGGTCATCCTCCACTTTTGGTATAGTTATGGCAACTATGACCAGGAGAATTATTGTCAAGGCAAATCGGAGAGCGATGATGGTAATCCAGGCTTTTGGAGCCCACAAACCGCGCCATCCAGAAATCTGCAAAAAATATGCGCTTTATCGTGATTAATCAAGTATTTAAGGACGGACCATTGATTTTGACCCCTGGCACGGCGGTCAATCATTATTCGCAACCATCACTTACATTTAAAGAGCACAGAATCCAGATGCTGAATACGATGTTAGACACGGTTAGCACCAGGAAAAGAACTTGCATGGCGAAAAGCCATGGAACTACATTCATTTGAAGCACAAATGCACGTTAATTAACCAGTGTAATTAATGCATCATACGCAAGTATCACTTACAGGTTCGGTAGGTGACGTATACCCAGAAACAGCTTTGCGGAAGATTAACGACACATATCTGTTTGACCCGAATTCGAAAACATATCGAATTAAGAATTGGATTTAACAGCTTCATTACAAAGATTGGAATTCAATTAAAGCATACCACGAGTTCCGAAATTGCCGCAGACGTAGCTCCTGCAGTGATGCCGCAGCAGCAACAAGCATTGAACCCATTGTAACCAGATTCTGCATTCAGAAGACGGGAAGAGGCAACTGCGCCAGGAACTTGCGCGTATTCGCGCGTGATGGGATGAACTTTGCCATTGGTTTTGACATAATCTGGAGGAGGTTGGGTATCACCTGAGGCGGATTCAAGTGTCCCAGGCGCATGAGTCATCTTGAATACTGTTTCCTCGGGAGAATCGCACGTCTTGTTTCTAGCTTTGCGCGCGGGTGGTATTTCCGTTTATTTCAATTTCTACTTCTAGCTAGTGTTGATTTGTTCGTAGATTGAGGATTTAAAATATTTGCTTGGGATTACATGTCGGTTGCCCAGGTAGTAGTAGTTTCAGCATGCAATTTTCACGAGTTAAAACATCGTTCGTTTTTTTCTTATGGCCGTAGCTGTACCGCGCGCAAAATATGTCTGGTATATGCAATGCAGAAGCTTATTCGCTGACGTCAGCGTTAAATTATAGTAGTACACGTAGCTAAAAGCCTTTTTCAAAATCTTGAGACACAAACAAAAGGCGTGTCAACATTTATTGTCTTCCAGAGGGTGGCTACTCGACTTCACCGTTAGGAATTGAATTTGGATTGTAATCAGTTATCGGGACAGCAGCGTCATCCGAATCCTCGCCATTAGGGTCATCACTGGAAGCCAACTTGTAGCGAATGAAGCCAATCATGATGGCAATGAAATAAGAATAAATAAGGATTCCAAGCACGGCCACGACTATTGTGAGGACCAGGAGTGTATGAATGTATTCGATAATGACAGGATCCGTGGCCGTTGAACCCGTAAATACAAGAACCACGATGACCAACAAGTAAAGCGACAGAAGAATCCGCATGCAAATCACACTTGTCCACGCGATTGGACCACAAGCTCCCCGACATCCTGTAGCCTGAAAAAGTGGAACATTACATTGTCGAAATGTGTTAATCTGTCACACTATAAGTTTAAATTATGAGCTCCTACATCGTATAGTCTCAAATGTTAACTTTAAGAAAGTAACTTACCAAGAGAGTTTTGAGAACAACACAGCTGAAAATTAAATTGACCACTGCCAGTCCAATCGAAACCATATGACCAATGAACAGACTCTCAACTATAAATACAGCAGTTAGGTTAGGTAAGCACAATCATGGTCATGGTCATATATGTATTATACGTAATCTGAAAGCCTTACTTGTCGTGTTAACAAAATATCCGGCGATGCTCCAGATGCCTAAGACGATATCGCAAATGCAAATCTACAATATTAATCACTTATATTAAATTATTGTGAAATATCTGCCTTCGGATCATAAAATTCAAACAGGTTTCATTAAGGTCAAGTATCGCTTATCAACATTTTTTTACTTACACTAATTTCGGTATATGTCGCACGAACAGCTCCCTCAAGGATTGTTCCAAAACAATGATATGCGTTGAAGCCCTTGTAGTTTGCAGCAGGTCTGGCAGGTGGAATGAATACATTGCCGGGTTGACCAAATTCAGCTGGAGCCAACTGTCTGTTTCCAGGTGGGGGTTGTTGACGTTGATCATATCCAGGTGCTGCTGGTGGTTGGCCATAGTGTTGACCATATCCAGGATTTTGACTCATTTTTGGTGATTATGGTTCCAGTCCAGCATTAATCAAGACTCAGAACTACGCAGGATGACTCATACCTACTGATTAACGACTAAAAATTGCATAGTCTCTAGTTCTAGTGACAATTAATTTGATAAATCTACTGGAAACCTGTACGAAAATATGAACATCTCTATTTCGAAACGCAACAGAAGCTTTTGTTATTGTCACTTGGGCTTTGTTGCTGTGGTGGTGCAATCGAAAAACATTAATTGGCTAGAACACCGTCCACCACCGTCAATATTTTCTGCTTTCTGAAATCTGTGCCGTTGACCGTATCAAGCGCAAATTTAGGTCAAGTGGTTGAGGGTTTAGCCTGGAGAGCAATAATCTTGTGCCCTTAAGCATGAATATTTATCCCTCGCATTATTTTAAAAGAAATTTATGCTCAAATTTAACGCGGGCATTTCAAAAGGTGAACTTTAGAGTTTATTCGTATCGTAGTCGTCGGCAATTAGAATCGAAGTATTAGTACTGAAAAGTAGTACATTTAACCAAATCCACTGTTAGCATGGACTCGACGCCATAGCTCAAAATTTTAAATAAATATCAATATTTTGCTAATTTCCTTCTAAGGTTTCAATTGGGATTGGGATCCCTGTTGAGATTTTGCTGGAGTCATCGAATTTTCTTCAGTCGCCTCAACCACAGAGTTTGCAATCGGTTTCTGACGACCAATCTGGTTAACTTTCTTGTAGCGCATGTAGCCGAGCATGACGAAGACGAACCAGCCGTTGAGTACCATGAGGATAATTAAGTGAAGGAGGTAACCGAAGAAGAGCTCATCTGCTCGGAACAGAAGAGTTCCATCGAGAACAGTGTAGTTCTCGTAAGGTTGCAAAAGAGGTTGCCAAAAAGCCAGGAAAGCGATCCACATCAATGTACGGAAAATTGCCGTACCAATCCAAGCCATTGGTGGCCACATCCAAGATTTCTTGAAATTCTGTGAGAATAGAATTGTTGATTCAAAATTAAGTTTCTACATACTAATATGCTGGGTTATTTCTTCATTGGAAGAACGAACCACCGACCATTAATGCTTACATTTAAGGATTTCATGATGATGACACTGAACACCAAACTTGCCAAATCAAGGAGAATCAGAATTACCACTATAATCAGGAGAGCCTGAATAGTTGGAGCTATTTAGAAGAGAATCAAAATCCGTTTAGACCAACAACGGTTAGTAACAAAACCCAATCATCCAATGCCAATGTGCAATTAAATTACTGAATGAAATTAACATACTTGATGCCTTTTCCAGCTGAAATAAGAAAAGGAACCCGACCCACGCAACAAAGCTGAGGGTGGACATCTGCAAAATAGTCAATTGTCAAAAGTAGATGAGATGAGATGAGACATATGTTGATTTCCAAGACTTTAGTCTTTGATTTTCAATGATTGCGAAATTTATTACCGCAATGTCAGCTTTAACAACAGCTTTGGCACCCTTGTCGATAGTATAGCAACAGCAGGCATTGAATCCCTTGTAAGTATCTCCAGGAGATTGAGAAGTAAATGGTTCTGGTTCGACGGCCATGACAGACGCAGTTTTTTGGTTAGCCATAAGTTGGGTGGCAGTTGGAGCAGCGTAGGCCGCGTATACGGGGGGTGGTTGGCCATGTTCGGGTCCTGGATGGGTGCCACCCGGCGTCGGCGGTTCCTCACTCATATTGGTCTGCGATGTTTTATATTTTGACTTGAATAATACTACATAGGGCGGAAAAAAGGTCCGTCCGAAGCTCCGCGTTCAAGTTTTGATTTACTGCCCTTGTGTACATGTAAACTAATTTGCGATGGGATTTGTGATTAATTTTGGCATGACACAGTGTTGCCTAGGGGATACAATACTACTTTGCCCTGTTAAATTTACATTGACCATTGACATGCGGTTTCCTGTGTCTCTTGTCATTTGGCATCTTGTATTTAATGTCCTACCACTTTGTGTTTCCGTCAAGTGCTTCGAATGGGTCATGGATGAAGTTTGACTCTCGAGCTTAGAAATTTATTTGTTCTATCATGTCAGGGGATGCACTTCATGTCAAAGCTGTTGCCCTTTTCAACCGTTGCAGCCTAAAAGCGCGAAGCAAATATAGCGTCACTGGGAGTGGGTTTATATCGCTCATGCCACAAATTATTGTCAGAATACCAATGTTAATTTTCAGGTAAGTTCCAGTGTAGGGGAAGGTCGGGCTGAGACTGGTGCATTATCTGCTGGATTCTGTGACACTTCTGAATCGAAGGACTTGACATTTGCAACGGCAGCAGGAGGTCGAATCCAATATGCTTGCTTACAGTAGTTGCCGATCATGTAGCCGATCATAATGAATAAGAGTTAGATGTACGTCAGCATAAAAAGGACTATTACCGCTTCATCGATTCCAAAGAAGAGGGTCGCAAAAGCCGATAATGCTTCCTCGCTGACGCGACTTATTCGACGGGATTGATTGGGTTCCTTTAACCCATTGTTGGATATTTTGAGGTTTTAGTTTTAGTTCACGGAAGCCGCGCTGAGAAACATTTGTACTAAATTCTGAGCTCCAGGCCAGGCCGGTCGGCGTATTTAGACGTTTGTTGTGGTGGTTGGCCGTAGTAGCCATATCCTAGGGGAGGTTGACCATAGGATCCGGTCACAGGTTGACCGTCGTACCCATAATCAGGTGGAGGTTGACCATTGTGTATGATGGGCATGGGTTGACTCATTTTCGTTAAAAAACTTCCGTTAACTACAGAAATCGTTCCACATTAAACAGAAGTAGATAGTAGGCTAACGTCGGACGTTATAAGTTGTAAAAAATCGATTTAATAAGGTCATTAGTCATTATACAACTTCGAATAAATTCGCAATCCTTACAAATTGTACTGAAACGTAGCAAGCCTTTGCCTTGCCTGAACAATGAATCATGTTTAAAATATGCTCAATTCGGGTTTGAATGAGAAACTGTGAATCATCTCACACGTAGTAAATCAAGGAGGTACCGAAAGAAAGACGATGTGCCATCGTCCTATGCTACCTCCACCATGTCAATCGTCTGCCTCCGCCAATCCGCTGACCTAGCGGAGCTATTGTATTTCAATGCAAACGCAACGCAAGAATCCCGCCGCAGTGTCAATTGTTTCAACTGAAGAATATAGCTTACGTTATTTCGATGAGCATGACGATTGAATACTGAAATTTCACTCCCAAATGGCTGAGCTAGAGTAATGATAATTAGAGTTGATTGTTATTTTGCTTACTCAGTAGTTTGATTTATTCGATAGTCGTATTCTCAAGTAGAAAGAATACCTCTGTCCACAATCAATTTAGAATAATTTTAGAATGTTGGAATTGGAGTTCACAATAGACTCGATTAATTTTGCGGTACTTCTTGTCTGACGTCAAGCAGCATCCGTTTATACTCATTTCCAGCCATTTGTTCAGATCAGTTCACTCAGGCACCTGCCGTAGTGGAAGGCGTGGCTTCATCCGGCATTCCTTCAGTGTTCTCGATCGGTTCAGGGTTGAAGTCTTCGGCAGTAGTAGGAGGAGCTCTGTCGCGGTTTACAATCTTGAACCAGGCATAGCCCACCATGATGACAATAAGCCAGATGTAGATCAGCATGAAAATCGAAAGAATCGAAAGGAGGAGGTACTTCAAAACGTCCCTAATCAACCGCACAAGCGGCTCAAGCACGGGCGGAGGTACGGGTTCATCATCGCTGCCTTCGCCAGCGGCCCTGCCAGTTGGGCCACCACGTCGACCACCACGGGTTGAATTCTCAAGTTTTTCATTGAGGTAAAGTGCAATCTCCGCAGAGCCACTGACAGATGTCTTCAGTCTTGTGCTCGTGCCTTCCTCACACCAGTAGCACAGAAAGATGATCCAATAAATAATTCGGAGGAAGGCTGTGCCACTCCAGGCAACAGGAATCCAGGTTCCAAATATATTCGATTTCTGCGAACAGAAGGAATTTAGCATTTACTTTATGTACAATATTTATCAGCAAATCAGCCTTACTTTCAAGGTCACGATGACCAGGGCACTCAGGATGATGAGAATCAAGTCAGCGACAAGGGTCAATATTGACATAGTGTAGACTGGTGCGATTGTGTTCACATAAGCAGGAATTTTTACCAGTTCAGCTTTAGACACACCTATTTAGAAATAGAAATTATAGTTGATTGATAAGCACAAGCTTAATCTATTATGATTTTCAGGTTATTTATGAAAGGAACCTTGTGCCTCCAGGTTCTTCAGAGAGGCATCGTATTGCTGAGAAGCCTTTTGATGTTGGTCATATACATCACTGACTCCCAAACCGAACAGGATCGACAACCAAGCAATGATACCAAAAACGGAGAACTATGGAAAGTGAGTGAGTTATGTTTAGCTTGATATTGATATAAATAAAAAATCTGAAGTCTGGGTAGCCACTTTTAAAAACGGATCATTCCGCATTTCGCTTACCACAATATCTGTGACTGCAGTGGCACATCCCGCTTTTGGTGGAGCGTACTTGCGACAGCAGCATGCATTGAAACCACCCTTCTTAGCCGGAGTTTCCGAGGGAAACTGATATCCAGAACCAGGTGGCGGCGGTTGGCCGTATCCAGGTGGTGGTTGACTGTAGTCTGGCGGCGGTTGACTCATGGCTTAGCTTCCGAGTGGAAAGTAGCGCGGTCTGCGCAACAACGAACTATAATAAAATCTAAACAGTGGCGTGGAGAGAAGCACAACCTTCCTCTCCAAAGGAAGTTGATCAACTGACTAAGATTTTGTGTGCCATTTCCGTGCAGATTCTGTTCAAACCGGAGAAATGTGTAAACAAGAATACATTATCATGTTCACTGTTGCTTAGGCAATGAAACAATTGATTTAGCACCAGTCCCAATCGATACACTGAGCAGATAAATACCTGTGGCTTTCATGGTGACGACGCAACGATCGGAACTTCAAATTTTGACAATGGACGCCATTTCTATTCAAAGGTCACGGATATCTTTATCACTGGGAATTAGGAGCTAGCAGAAGAGTCTGCGTGTTGTTCACTCAATAGTTCAGGTTACGCGTTCGATGAGCAATTCGTCTTCCCTGTGGTTCCATACGAAGATCATGCTTTATGTTTGATCGTTAGCCGTCAAATCTAGAGCTGGATGTCTGACATTTTGAAGCACACGGTTGCTTGGAGCGGTGGTGGTTCCATGCGTCTGTATGCCTAAAATCTTCGACAGAGGCCAAATGCTTGGGTCAGCCGTCTTGTACTTCGAAAAAACTTTCCCACGCAAACCATATTATATGGGAAATATAATTCTGAATTAATGACGATGCGCAATTTTGCATAGCTCTCTTTAATTTAACATTTTTTAAACGTCACTCGCGGATTTCAAACGTTACAGTATGAAATATTTCACAAACTAGCAATTAATTTATTTTTACAATAATTTTGTGCACAAAAATTAATTACTTGATTCTTGGACGTTGATTTTCATGCGTCTTCCTCTCATTTGAATGTAGCAACATGTTGTCTACTCTGCAAAACCATGTTGGAACTGGAAGGCGCGGCTGAAGGTTCGTACTTCGTAGTTCGGCACAAGATTTGGATCGAAAGGTGCAGCCGTGGCATCCGGTTGAAGTCGGTTCACTTTCTTGAACAAAAAATAGCCACACATGATGGCCATATACCAGAAATAGGACACCATGAAGACCACGAGAATTACGACGATGGTATACCATACATCAGCAAGCCCAGGCTCATCTTCTCTCCACTTCAGTACTTTCACTGCGGCCACCTAGGACCTTGAAGGTCAGGTTGAATCTGATCAAGGGTCTCGGAGTTCCTCCGGTAAAACCAAATGTGGCTTCAATCAGCGGTTCTTCAGTATTCTCGATCGGTTTAGGACTGAAGATTTGGACAGTAGTAGTAGGAACTCTGTCGCGGTTGACAGCTTGAACTTAGCATAGCCCGCCATAATGGATGGCAAAAAGCCAGAAGTAGATAAGCTTGAAAATCAAAAGTAACACAAGACGGTCGTATTATACATCAAAATATTCCTTGATGCAACCTCTCCGAACAGTCGGGTTCAGGAGGCTCGAAATAAGGTCAAGCGTCACCACTTGGGGTTGAGCAACCGCCTGAGATCGACTTCTAATTCAGACGTTCTCTGTGGAAGTACTCTTACTCAACCTGAAAAGATGGTGGCTCAGCGCTCGGACCTTCAAATTTTGACCATGGATCCGCCAGGGGTCAGGGATGCTTATTGTCATCGGTGGGACTTTTCATTGATTCTATTCGAACGTGACCGTTGACTGACGGTCAAAGGTCAAAGCAAAGGGGGAATTAGTGTCGGCTCTGTTAAATTACCTACGCTAGCATGAGACTTTTTGGCACTCGTTTGTTACATTAGAAATGTCTCCAAAACTGGATGTGTCAAATTCGTGGTGAGTCATCTTGCATTTCTCTCTACTACATATTGTACTTCGTAGCATCTTTGCTCCCCACACTATAGCATACCATTAACCATTATACTTGAAATGGAAATACAAACTCTCATGCTGAAATAATAGATAGTAGGTAAAATGTATGTATCACCTGCGACAGCGACTACGCAGGTGAGGAATAGACAATTAGGTTCATTTTCCATTTCTATGGAATGTTTATTCGTCATTTGAGGATTTCAAAGGTTGATGGATTGAATAGTGTGTTGTATAAATTAAAACTAATTAACTGCATTTAGCAGAGATTTGCTGTTAAATTGTTGGGCTTCAATCGTCGTGGTTCTTCGTCTAATTGAGAATGTGACAGCATGTTTATTGTGAAGCCATGTAGGATGGCGCGGCTGAAGGTGATGCTTCGTCATTCTGCTGGTCAAGATTTGGATCGAAAGGTGCAGCCATGGCATCTGGTCGAACTCGGTTCACTTTCTTGAACAAAAAGTAGCCGTACATGATGGCCAAAAACCATAAGTAGATCGCCATGAAGATCACAAGAAGTGCGACGAGAGTATACCGCAAACTGCTAATGCCAACGGCATTTGCGCTCTCTTCTATATCATCTAGACTACCACCAGGACCACCAGGACCGTCAGGACCACCAGGACCGCCAGGACCACCACGACCTCGACCACCACCACGAAGGGGACCAAACACATCCAAATTCTGCCAAATTACATCAAGTCCACCTGGTGTTGTCCCTGAAATTGTTCCATCTGCTCGGCGAGATACGCTAGTTTTCCGACCCCAAAAGATAAGAAGGATGATCCAGAAGAGAATTCGGACAGCACCGACACCAATCCAGAAAAGAGGAGCAAAGAATCCCAAAACTCCATTGTTCTGTGGATGATATGAGAATCAGGAATTTTATGATTTAGAACATCGACTCTTCGCAATATAATGTTTTCCAAAATACGATCGTTACATTTAATAATCAAAATACATTCATTCAAACTTTGGGAAAACTAATATGTTAGTGAACACTCACCTTCAAAGTAGCCAAAACCAAGCTACTCAGAACAACAAGAGCGAAGTCACAAAGCAATGTAAGCACAATCATGGTCAGTATAGGTGAAACAGGATTGGCCTGCGTTTCCACACCTGCTGTTTCGTATACTGTTTCCCAAAAACAATGCTATTGATTAGATTTGTCAAATCTCTTGAGTATTTCGCTAACCATCGATTAAGCACTGACAACGGCCTTACCTGCGTTTCGTAAGTTGATAATCTCGTTAGTTTTGTCAATTTTCAAACCGAAAATAAGTGAAATCCAGAAGAAAAAGCCCATTACAGAAAACTGTAAAATTCATTAGTAAGTAAAATCCGTAAATCAATTGAACCAAAAAAAAATGTATTTACATATGAAAGTCATCATCATCTCAATCTTACCACAATGTCCATGATGGCCGTTGAACATGCGGCTTTGGGAGGGCCGCAATTTTTTTTACAGCAGCAAGCATTGTAGCCACCAACCATGGCGGGAGGCTCACCATATCCAGGCGGTGGAGGTTGATCGTATCCAGGTGGTGGTTGACCGTATCCAGGCGGTGGCTGTTCGTAACCAGGTGACTGATTCATTGCTCCGTTTTCTCAAGTCGAATTTTCGAACGTCCTTCGAACAGTCAGAATTCTAGAATAGAACCCTTAATTAAAACTAAAAGGAGCCGAATTTAATAGAAATTTCGGCTCTATTACATTTCTCAATCACTAATCTGAATAAATGCCAAATTATACATGAAATTCTGAACTTTTATCGAGCTTATCTTAATGCTGAATGCTAGTGCAACTAATAATTATTGATTCTTGGTGACGCGTCCGTCTTTGATCATCGGCGTTGTCATGGTATTTTTTCATTTTTCGATTTTTTTGATTTAGATTTTCCAATTAATTCAATTCGATAATTTCCAAAGAACAGACACAAGATTCGAAAGATTTGCTCCTCCTCGAATATGAAAGGGTCAGCAGGGTCACGTCACTTCCGGTTGAAGGAAAATGTCCAAGTCGAATTTTATGCCTACAGATCTGTACTTGCATTGCATCTTCCATACATTCTTCTTTCACAATTTTCATGTAATTAGTTAAGAATTGTGAATTGATGACTCATCGACACACGGTTTATCTATTACAATATAGGCGCGATATTTGTAAACAAAATTAGCACATAGGGCAGCAGCTAAGCAGCTTTCGCAGATTAAATCGAGATTCTTCATGTCAACTTAAAGCCTAATTTTCTCAACATAATTTTCTAAAATCTGAATACTTATTATTTTTTCATCAGCAGCCATCGGAAATAATTCCACGCTTCTTTCTGATCTAACAAATTTTTTAATAATTCATAAGTTCGTAGCTTGTGGTACTCAGCGGCGCTTTATTTTGTTAGAACGTCATATTTTGCATTTATTCGTGTGTTTAAAAAGTTTTACATAGTATTGAATATTTTAAATTAATTTAGAAATTAATTAACCACAATAAACAGTGATTTGATGTTTAATTCAAGTCTTTTTTAAATGTGACATCATTCTTAATTTTTACATGTAAAGCCCTATCGGAGTCGGAAGGCGGGACCGGAAGTGATGCATCCGGCTTCCGCTAAGGATTCAGATGATTCTCATTTTCATCACTCGTCGAGTCCTCATCTTCATCATAATAAGGTAGAACACGGTTCCTTTTCTTGTGCACCAAGTAGCCGAGCATGATGACCATGAACCATAAGTAAAACAAGGTAAAGATCCCCAAAATCACGCCGATAGAATAACGCAGAAGAAACAGCCAAATATCATCTTCCTTTGGATACTTTCCGGTAGGACCATCGCCAACATTAAACATGGGCATAGACACGCTTTGGAATTCCCAAATTAAATCCAGACCACTGTAGGTCGCTTCTTGACCCTCAACCCTAGTTTTCTGAATCCAAAGAAATACAAAGAGGCTCCAGAAGGCAAATCGGATAGGCACGACACCCATCCAGATAGCAGGAGCATAGATTCCCCAAGTTCCTCCGCTCTGTGGAATGGAATGACCATCGGATGAAATCAGGAATTTTTAGAATATCCACTTTTGGAATTTTGTATTTTGGGGATGTTTAAAGTTTAAATAGTAGTGAAACTCACTCTTAAGGTAAACAAGATGGTGACACTCATAGAAATAAGAACCAGGTTAGAGATCTGTGAAGAAATAATCAGGGCCCGTAGAGGGAACACAGGATTGCTTTGATTTCTTACACCTGATGATGATTTCAAACAGACGTCGCATCGCAATATTACGCTTAGGAAAAAACGGAGGTGATCACCAAGCATTAGTTAAGATCTCATACCCATGAAGTACACGCCGTAATAATGGTCAGCGCTGCTGATTTTCAAATTGAGGAGGAGTTCGAACCAGGACCAGGAACAAAATAGAGAAATCTGAATCACATTCATATAAAAAACGAAAAATTAATTGAACCAAAAAAAAATTGAAATACCGATTCAGAATGTACGAGGGTCATTCCAATAATTCGTGCGCTCTGATAAATGACAATCTCTGACCAGGAGATATCAATTCTGAAATTGTGACACGAATTATTGAATGACCCTCGTATTCAAGTGTGGTAGCTACCATCTCGTCTTACCACAATATCCGCTACGGCCG
>JAQFYU010000673.1:0-19638 GCA_034694905.1 Ceratophysella granulata | reverse complement strand
GTATTAGCAACACTCAACATCAACAATCAACACTGGTAACTGATTTCTCCGGTGCTGATATATTTAGTGAGTTAGTGGAGAGTCACAATCTTTAAATTCGACAAGTTCAAAGCAAACCGTCACCATTGTTTCATAAGGATAGTAACCGCCTTCTTGACCCATTTTCTTGGCTTGCTCTCGTATTTCCAGCTTTGTGTGCAGTGAAATAGGACAGGAAAGTAAATGACAGAGATAGAAAATAGAGGAAATTAGAAATAGAACATTGAGAACGGATACATTGACAGGCACTCAAACACTGAGAAATGCTTCAACGTAAGATACCACATTAAAGGAAGGTGAAATTGAATTCATACCGTTGTGAGACGTTCCAGAGCTGTAAATCTTTCTTCTTGGGCCGTAGCTGATTTCTCAAATGCCTCATGCTTCTTAATTAGATTTTCAACTTCATCAATCGTATGACCCAGTTCTTGACTCAGAAGATACGGTTCTTGTGCAACCAACCATGCTTCAGCAACTGCCGCATCTCGTGCAAATTGGTAAACTTCCAGAACTACACATTGTGAAATAAAAACAAACTTTAGCCACTTGTCCAAGTTTACCTGTATTGTTAGCTGGAATTGTAATGTTCTTACTCAATTGTAAATGTTCCCATCTCTCCTCCCAGCGGTGAAGCATGCTATTCCTTTGGTTGGTGAGGCCGACAACTCTTTCTTTGATCTAGAATTTTCAGAATTATGGGTGTGTTAAAATTGTGACATTTGACGTTTTACACGGGATTACAGAATACATGTAAGACGTACTTCATTGGATGCATAGTGGTTCCTGGAGAGAAGTTCTTTACCAAGTCTGAAGCAGGCGGAAAAGTTTTCTTCCCTTGTGTCAATTTCTGCCTTTAGACTTTGATGGTTGTTCATTAGCAGTTCAACTCCACTCACGTCACTACAGGAACGAAAATCAAGGTCAAATGCTGCACACATAATGCTCTTGGAATTTGACGAAGTAGTGAACGAGAAAACTATACCGAGGTTTTTCAGACGTGTTCATTTGAACTTTGACATCATCCATCCACAACATCAGAGTACGAACCATATTGAAGAATTTAAACAAATCTCCAGTATCCCCGAGCTTTTGTTTACGAGCGTCGCAGAAACCTTCATCAACACAAGTTTAATTAGGGAAAGATCAATCCAATTATGTAAAGCTCAGTAGAAGGGAAATACCTTGAAGGTTCAACCATGCATTGACGACTTCGGCTTCCCGATTCGTAATTTCCTTAGCCTTGTCGCCTGCATAGGCTGCCTGGAGTTTCCTCGAATCTTCTTTGATTTGCTCGACCTATAAGGAATTCCCATTTGAGATACGTAAACCAAAATTAAGCCATCGAAAGAAATGCAGCTGGGATAAACGTACTTGGGAGCCCAGAGTTTGCAAATCCTGTTGGAATTGAACATGTTTTCTTTGAAGAGCTGAAACAGATCCAGCGTCGCGCCCAACTTCTTCAGGAACAGCGTTGGACTTCTCAGAAATCCGACCAAGAACATCCTTGCAATCATGGAAGAATTTATGTAGTTCTCGTGAAGCGGCCAACATTTGAGCTCGCGTGTCAATTAGTTCTAAGAGGTCAGCCCAAGCTTCATTTAGACCGTCTTTCCATTCGGCAATTGTTGCAGCATCTGAATGTTTAGCTGCAATGAGTCCATCAGCCATTTCGTTGACCAAAGCCACTCTCTCATTTCCAATTGCCTCAGTGTCCCTTGCAAACTCCTTGAATCGTTCCCAGAGCATGGTGACATGATCGTAGTCCTGACCCAATTCATGGGAACTGGCCACAACTTCTCGGTCAGCAATCCATTGTTCCAGATCATCCACTTCACGGTTCAACATGAAGAGTTTCAGACCTTCTTCGAGCTTGGAACGTCTCTCGTGGGCCAAGTCCTTGAGACCGGCGTACAACTTGTCAACTTGGGATTGCTTCACTCCAATATTGTCACTCTCGGGATGTTCCTGCATTATGAGTTGTCTCGCAGTTTCACCCAGCTGTCGAATAGTGTCCGCATAGTCATCAACGTCATTCTCAAGAGCCTCGTGTTTCTTGATCAAGTTCTGAGCTGAAATCTCGTCCTTTCCACGCTCTTCAGCCATCATGTACAACTCCTGTTCAGACATCCAGGCTTCTGCCTCAGAAGCGTCAAAGAGGTATTGTTGAGCTTTCTCCGATTGCAAGAGCTTCTCCTTTCGTTGGTCAACGGCATCCTTCAGTTCCTCCCAATCTTGCTTCAATTCATTATTCAAACGATCGAACTCGTCAGCGGCTTCGTGACCTTCGTCAATCAACTTGACTCCGTTAGCAATAACGGTGTCAATTCTGGGTTGATGATGGTCAATTTCATTGTGAAGGGATTGATTCTTCTTCTTCAGGATGTGAACGTTGTAGAGACTGTTTCCAAACTCCTTTGATGCTGCCTGTGGCATCTTCTCTTTAATCCAAATCTTCTCGTCGTCAATATCTCGTCGGAACTGGTAGGCTTCCTTCTTCTTCTCCAGCTGTAGCTTCCTAGTAGACGAATTCAGATATTAGTATTAGCAAAACTTAATAACATACCGATTTAGTTTTTCAATCTAAAGCAAATTCATTGTGCCTACCTCTCCAACAAAGGTGCTTGAAGTTTTCCGAACCGATTCTCAACAATGGACTTCTTAGCAACAATCTCTTCACCCTTGTCTGGGTCCATTTGTTGCAGGTGTTGAGCTTGGCTCTCCAATTCTGTGACTTGCTTAGCCTTGACCGCCATTTGAGTCTCAATCATCTGTAGAAAGTTAAATAGTTGATAGATTAGATTATAGGTTACACTAATTCGACAATTGGACATTTTGGAAGTGACATACCTGTTGTTTCTGCATGAGTATGTTAACCGAGGCCAAATCTCCAGCTTGGACGTAGTCTTCATTCTCAATTTGTTTCTCCAAATCATTCATCCATCCATCAATGTCGTCACAAGATTGCTCGTATAGTACTTGACGATTTGCATCAAACAATCGTTCTCCCTTCACACAAAAATAGATCATATAAATCGAAGCACATTGCTTACCCATGTAAAAGTACGAGTTAAGCCATGTTAAGTGAAGCCTTCCTTACCTTCTCCTTTGTGGTATCCTCCAATTCATTGAAGTGTGAACCAAGTTCGCTAACTTTAGGCGTAATATATTGTGCGTATTCCGGTTTTTCTTTCAAGAGTCCCTGGGCAGCTTCTTGAATGGCAATGAGTCGGTCTTTATTCGACGCAATTTCAGCTTCGAAGGCTTGATGCCTTGTCCATTTACTGTGAACCGTCTTTGCACTTCTGTACGTTTCATCTTGAGCAATCATGCTCTTCTCTTGAACCCATTCACCAAGTTCTTCGCAGTCCTGGAGAAAACGAAATACATATAAGTAAAAGGGGAAATCTCAAGCGATTAGGGACTTTCATCGAAACCACCACAAAGAACACTTACTTGGAGAAATTGGTGAAGCTGCAGCTGATCACGAAGTTTTTCCATTTGCTCAAGCGCCTTCTTCTTGTTATTGTCTCGTCTCTCTTTGATGCTGTCTCCCTTCTTTCCAATCTTGTCTCCTTGTCCATGACCTTCGCGAGTGAGAACAGAGGCGAATTGAATGACACCATTGATCTTCTCGTCATTGGCATCCATTGTGGTGAGGAGAGCTTCATGTCTCTTGATAAGGCTCTCAGCTTGTTCAAGATTTGACTGTAACAAGATACAAGAAAAATCAATAAACACGATCGCCATTAGTTTATTCAAACTGTAGGACTACTAAACGCAAACCGCCGTAAGTATACTAGTATACTTACAGGAGTTTCATCCTTGGCAAGAATAGTTTCCTGTTGCGAAAGAAGGACTTCAGCCTGTCGAGCGTCCCTCATGAAAATCTGAAGATTCATGGACTGCGACAAAAGGTCCTGACGGTTGTCCCACATTTGACGTAGCTCATCCCATCCGTCTTTGAGTGCCTTGAGACGCTCTCGTAGAAACATGTATTGTGGATCATCTTGAGTTGATGGTTCCTGTGAAATGTATTACATATTGAATATCATTAATCAATAGCTGTGCAATGCTACACAAAAAACCAGAAAATCCAATTCATGTATATTTACAGTAAAGATTCGTTCTCCGTATTCCATCATTTTTTCGTAGTCGTCAACGTAGTTCTCGATCTCCTCCTTAATGTTTTGGTGTTGTGTAAGAAGCTTTTCAGCATCGGCCAAACTGACGGGTTCATCCTCGTTAGCAATTTCGGTCTGAGTCTTGGTGAGCCAAGCCTGGAAGTGATCCAAATCACGAAGAAATCGATGAAGATCTCCAGCCTCTTCCAGTTTAGCATCACGGTCTTTCAACTGGAGGAACAAAAAACAAAACATGTATGTAGTCAATATATCCACAGTACAAAAAAAATAATCGCATTGGCACTAGCCGAACCCATATTGTAAGTACCATTTGAGTCAATTGTTCCCACACGGATCTAATTTGCTCAATACGTTCGCGAATAAGTGCAGCCTCTTCAGGATGGTCCTCACTGATTCGCTCAGCCTCCTTTTCTAGTGCATCCAATTTTGCCTGAATAGCTGCCAAGTCTCTTTCCATTCCTGACAAACGCCGCTGCAATGTCATGATACCCGTAAGATCCATTTCCAAATTAGCCGTCTCTTCCAGAATTCGAGTTTTGTCTTCAATCCAAGCAATAGTCTCTCTGCATTCAATGTGAAAGGTTTGAACTCCATGTGCAGAGTTCAACTCATCGCGTTTGCCCTCGGCCTTTTCTCGTAATTCTGACCACTTGGTATTCAACATGTTTTGACGGCCAACAATTTCTTCCGAATTTGGATGTTCAACGTGAAGAAGTTGACGAGCCAGTTGATTGACAACTGCAACACGAGATGCATTGGAGTTCATCTCCTTCTCAAATCCGTCGTAACGATGTTTCAAGATTTCAACATCCTCAATATCCTTCGCTGGAACCATTGTAAGCAGCATGCGGTCCTAATTTGGAAAATAAAGTATATTTTATACACACGAACCCTATGAACTTGAATTCACATAGAACCCTCGCTAGAATTGCAAATCCTACCTTCTCAGCAACCCATTGCTCGACACCTTCTGATTCAGAAAGGAGTTTATGAAGAGACAAAGCGTCCATGAGCCGTTGTTTCCTCAACTTAGCGAGTTCTGTCAATTCCTTGTATCTGCGATCAATGCTGGCAAGTCGTTCAACGACTTCAGGACTATCGCGATCTTGTTCACCCAACTGCTGGGCTTGATCGTGAAGCGAGTCAATAGTGCTAGAGTAAATCTTCAATTCCTCCGTCACATCATCATGCTTCCTCAACAAGGATTGAACATTGGCCTCGTCACGGCCAACGTCTTCACTGGAAACGAGACGGAGCATATCCAGCATCCAAGTGTCCACATCATCAGCGTCAGCAAAGAACTAGTAGAATGGTATTGATTGATAGAGTAAGTATATAGAATTCAAAATTCAAGGACTATTCTCGCATTTCTGTTCTACTGACGAACTTTGCAACTTGCGGTTTAAATACCTGGTGATAGTCGACAGCTTCTGTAAGTCGCCTCTTCCGGTAGTCCGAGAGGTCTTTCAAATTCTGCCACAAGTTCATAATCTCTCCCAAACGTCCCTGAACCTTATCAGCTCCAAACTGCTGTTCGTCAATAAGATCTTGTCCAATGTTAACCACGCTCATCAATTGAGGTTCATGCGAGTTCATCTCCGTTTCTAATGCCTGGAAGAGTTGGCAAAAAAAAATTAGTCATCAGAAGAGTATCAACCAATACTATTAGTATTATGTTGCAATATCTGCAATGTCCAATACTTACCCTCTGTTTAGCCAATAGTAGATGTACAGTAGTCAGATCGTGACCAATGTCACCTTGTGACAGAATATTTTCCTTCTCCTTGATCCAGTTCTCCTCTTCAGCCATATCCCAATAGAATTGCCACAATTTCTTGCTTTCTTCAAGTCGAGTTCTTCGTTCAATTGCAAGCTTCACGAGCTCAGCATATGCTTCTTCCAATTGGGTAACTCGTTCCACAACGGCACTGGGATCCGCTGGACGGAAGTTCTCAAGTCCAGGCTCCTGTTCTTCCCCAATAAATCTTTGGGAGTTCTGGACAACTGACTTGACTCTGTCCCCAAGTACATTGATGTCAGCTTCGACCAATGAATGCTTTTGAAGCAAGTCCTCGACACCCATCAAGTGTTTTCCGTAGTCATCCGACAACAATCGCATTTTGATTTCCTCCATTGAATCCAAGATATACAGCATTTCCTGTAAACATTGAAATCCAATTAGAGAATGAACTTGGTCATTAATCAGAATAATTGAAGACCGAGCCAAACCTGGAAGCCTTGTTGAAGCTGAAGTGATGCTTCGAGTCGGAGTCTCCTGGCTCTCAATAACTCGAGAAGGTACTCCCATAGTCTCATGACATTCTCCTTCCGCAAATTAATTCGTTCAATGTCATGATAGTTCTCGGCTTCCAGTTCCTGTGCTACTGCTACAACAGCAAGTACACGGTCTTCATATGCAAATATATCTGTTTCAATAGCTTCGTGCTTCTTAGCAGCTGCTTCAACAGCTGGTAAGTCGAATCCAAAGTTGTCCTGAGACACAAGTCGTTGATTCTCGCTCAACCACGTTTCTCTCATGCTTGCTTTTCGGTTGAATCTTGCAGCCAATTGTTCCAACTTCTCTTGACGAATCAATTCTTCACGAAGAGCCAATTCCCTGCAAAAGACATGATTTCATTGAATCACACATCGGTCATCAGAATATATTTCAAATTAGCCTGTCGCCTTACCGTTCGTGCTCAGCTTTCTCAAGACGCTCCCATGCCTTGTTGATGTCAGAGATGAGTTTGCCCTCACGTGGCGTGTATGGCTTCTGATTGTTAGCCCTCATCTTTGATTGAAGTGTGAAGAGCAAAACTTCCAAGTTGCCCTTCTCGTCGAACTTGGGTGGCTTCTCAACGGTACGGTAGTTGTTGAATTGAGTCAATTGTTGTTGAACTCCCACAAGTGAGTTAGCGAAATCTCGATCACCCAATTGATCAATGGTCACTTCAATCCATTTCAGTAAGTCAGATGTCAAAGTTTCATATTCTCGAATCATTCGATCGTTATCCATTGCAATTCCGACCACCTGTGGCAAAAATAGTTAGAACATGAAGACGATGCTGGAGAAAGTCATGGAATACAGAATAGCACCAGGGACATTAACTCCCGTACCTTGCTAATACGTTTTCCTTGAACAGTTTCTTGCTTCAATTTGGAAAAGTAGTGATAGTACGTGACAACGTAGGTAATAATTGATTTTTCATCGGGTTGATCCACGGCAACATCCTCAGCATCCAACAGTTTGGTAATTCCGAGTTTTGACTCGGCCACATTGAAGGCATTGTTCAAATTGTGCATGGGATTGCTATGGGACAGTTTATCATACTGAATGAGGTCAGGCCTATGCTTGTGAATGATGGCGTTGAAGGCTAATCCGTCTCTCCAGGAAGTTGTAAAGTTCCGAATATTAACATTGCTGTATCCCGCAGACTTCATTTGACACCACAGAAGAAGAGCGTCCTTGGCAGATTTGGTCTCCTTATTATCAACCTCTTCTATTGTAATATCTTGAATCTTAAAGTTTCATACAAAAAAAGACATGAGCATTTCATTCTACTTTTAGCTGGTCTCATGAGTGTAATTCAGTCGAAATTTAGAGGAGAGTGGGGAAGTGAAACAGGATTCAAATGGCTTAAAGTCGGGAAAACTTTATCCACGCTGCTGGTACAACGTGTAATGGTTAAAGAGCACGAAGAGCACGTTCGATAAATTCCCGGTTGTACTTCCCGAATAACAAAGACTTCCGAGCTACAGAATCAAGAGAATAGTGGAACTGGGCTTGCACGGGAAACCAAGAGGTGGAGAAGAAGTTTATAGTTTATAACTGAGTATTTGAATAATTGAAACCTGGAAACGGAGAATAATGGTCCAAATGAGGCCAAGCGTGAGTCGTGAACTTCCGTCGACAATGTCATGAGACCCCATATTCTCCAAATGAACACGTTGATCTTTGAGGAAAGTGAGTGCTTTGTCAACATTTTCCAGGCAGTGGATTCGCATTTTTCCTTTCGTTGGTCTCGGCTACATTGGAATGACAGAGAGAATCAAACATATCAGCGGTTTTAAAATCATAAATACCTCTAATGCAAAGGTATCTTATCTTTAAACTACTCTGTAATAGTCTCTAACACTCTAGCCCACCCTGATAAGACAGTCAAGGCTAGAGAGAACTACAATAAAAATTGAAACCGATTGAACAAATAACCGAATGCATGTCGTATGTCGTAGTAGTTTGCTTTCGCAGCTGTCAGACTTACCAGGCGTTCTCCGGACAAAACTTCGAGAAGCTTGATCAGCATCTTTCCATCTCGAAGATCTATGTACATGTCTCCAATTCGACAAGAAACGCGAACTAAGTGAGAGTTGATCCATTTGGTAAAAGTTTTCTTTTGTACAGTTTCTCTCTCGTCTAAATACAAAAACGAAATATATGTTAAAACTTAAACAAACAATAAATATATTTATTGGTCCAAGCAAGGGGACATCAATAAAGTTCCAGTCGAAGTTAGGTCTTTGCTCAGCCCATCCATGAATAATACAAACACCTTCTGTCCCCTTCTGCACACACAAGAGTCTTAGAATTATGACAGGAAGAGGAAAACACTTCTTCGGAGCAAATAACCGCATCCGTGAAAGACAGTCGTCTTACTTTCAAGTCTCATTCAATTACATGCTCTGTGGTCTGTTGGCAATTTGCCATATTGATTTAGAAATATGCGATATTCAATAGCCTATGAATTGAGTGTGTCGTAATGGGCATGACAATCAAATACATTGGACGTTCTTATAGCAATTGCGAACAGTCAGAAATCTAGTGTCTTAAATTCTATCCTACAGTAGGCATGACTCCAATGCGCCTAAACTGTGCCGTGAGATAATTAACCCGACACATGACACAGGATCTTCGAATTTCGTTTAAGATGTTATGTTTGAATTCGTAAAATATGGTCGTCAGTTGTACCATACTGTGGAGAACGAAGAACTTTTGAACCAAGTGGATGATTGTTTATTTTCGAGATGCTACTTGACCGGAAGGCAACTGGGGCTTTCGACTGTTAAAGTATCTCGGTTTATAAGATTATATTTGAGACAATATACAAGGCGGACGATGGGTGAACCCGAACTCATGCCTACCTTTGAGGTCCAATATGTATCTCTCGTAGACTATATTTTCCACGTTTTTGAGTGCATCTTTCTGCATCCCTTCATTTCCGCCATTCTCGTACTCATAGGAGAAAGTCCGATGTGAAAGTCGAGATTGCAGGGGAAGTGGACTAAAGACAGGTGGCGGAGATGAGCAGGATTGCAACTGAAATGGACTAAATACTGGGTGTGGAGATGAGCTGGACGAGTTGCTCTCCGCCATTATTAACGTTCACTCCGAAGTACAAACTACATGAATTAACCACACCCAACTCAGGATCCCGTATCCCGTATTCTATTGTTTTTGGTCTCAGTTGAATGATACACTGGAGGTATGACAAGACTTGTGCTCCACGAGACCAGGAAAGAGATACTGGAAATTGGAACGTTACAAACTCCGGTCAAGCCCTTCAAAGTACACTAAAAAGGGTGCTAAGAATGTATCACCGGGATGGATGTTAGTTTGCTATTATTCTGAGTGTTGAGGATTTTCAGCTCGTAAATAGTAAAGAGGATACACCCGAAGAGCCATTGATAAGATAACATTAGCTGAGACAGACTGTCGTACTCGGGTCCAATGTGGTTTCAGTTTCAGTAAATATTAGTTATGAGTTACCCAGGAGTACCTATACTATTAATACGAAATTATCTCTCAAACCTTCTGTGGTTTTGGTTTAACCGAAGAAGTCGAATCGGAACGACATTCCGCCACACACAGTAGTAACACAATTTGGTCAGTTCGAAATTGAAGCCTAAATCCGACATTCCATACACAATATACTACAAGCTTGTTAGTGAAATCAGGCGGAGCGTATCCGGTATGCGTATTGCGAAATATATGAGCGTACATGCACTATACTATACTAGTCTTATGCACTACAAGTCGGGTCATCTGATTCAATTCAATTGTCTAACGAACGCGTTTAATGCATCCTTTGCCTCTCTTGGCATATTTCCTGAAATGGAAACGAATGGATATGAAGCTTGATACAATTTAGCAATATGAATTGTGCTCCCCATTTAGTCACAAAATATTAAATCCATTTCTATCTCTTGAGAATACCAATACCGATTGGTAAGTAGGAGTATTGGTAAGTGGAAGAGGAAACACTCGGTTCTTACCTACTTAACTATGAGTTGATGAATTGCTTTTAGAATTTATAACAATACTGTTTAAGATGAATCTCCGTCGGTGTGATACAACTTTATAATATCCGATTTGTTCGTCTTTTAAATTCGATTCGGGCTCTGATCTGCGAAACCCGTTTCCTCTTACCAGACAAAACACTTTCATCCTTTTAGTGATTGTAAGGATTTTACAAAAAACTGAAGTAAGTATTTGGCAATTGGCAAACATAGTACCACCGACATCTCAAGAAGGAGACGGACAACTCATAGCACATAGAAGGCCTGGGTAGGCGCTAAGCCTTCTCTCTCTCAAAGGAAATCCGTGAAGCTGATGAAAGTACAACTACTTTAATCACTCAATATTGAATCGAATTCCAATTCCAGGTCATACCAGTGCTAGCTCTAGCGTGATTAACCCTCAAGATAAATGGGAAATTAGTCATTGAGGGTCAAAGTGTTCACAGCATTTAAAATTCATTGCATTCGACAGGATGTGAGGTGCACTATCCACTATCCATTGCTTATCTTTCACTTGTAAATAGTTTTAATGCTTCTGTTTTAATGTGTCCGCCTGCACAAACAAACCGTAGGATTTATCAGGTCTATTGTTCTGTGCTCAATGCTCAAAGTGGAACGTGACCATCCTGCATTTCGTGTCCAATATAAAGTACTTACTCAATAACTTCATTACTGTTGACTATACAACAGTCCAGCAAAACTAATCAAACACCCAACTCTAACACAAGGTGCCTACTATTCCATTTCCATTCCCATGTCCTACCTAACACTACTTAGCCATAACTTTAAAGGCTATCGACAGATCACAGTATTAAATGAATCTGAGATTGAGTTAAGTACACAAAACGCCTTTTGATGGACTAAATGGCCCAAAGAGTTTGAGTATATCTCACTTCTGGATCCTACATTAAAATATTCATGATATTCTCAACTGTGTGTACTTCGTACATACATAATACAAGCGAGCAGACAAAAGCGACAGTGAATATGAAAATAACTAGCCTAGGGAAATGAAAAATCAAACAGATTTGGAATAAATCTGTACTTACACAAACTGATTTTTGTTCTACCTGCATTTCAAGTAGACTTCATGCTGTCCGTAATAAAATGAATAAAAATAAAAACGAGTAAAACCATAAAAAGCTAATAAGCCTCCTCCCTCCTCCGGCTATGTACTTACATGGAGTACAGAGCATGTGTTTACGGTTTACAATTAAAGTTGTTTGAGGAAAATTGTTCAGGCAAGGTCTACGTGTGCAAATTCTAATGTCAATCATTTAGAATTCGCAACTTCCATGGTCACTCGTTATCCTTATTCGTGCGGTGTAATAAATGCAGAATGGACAGAGATAGACAGGACATGATAGTCGCCAGTGGGCAATATTTTTGACATAAAAAGTGAACACGTTTTAGCTTTACAATTCTGCGAACAGCCAGTCCATCAGCCACAGACTCAACATCAACAAAAACACCTGTAATGCTTGGTGTATACTTAGTGGTATGAAGTAAGAACTAAAACATGATACACAATCAATCGAAATCGAACAACATAAATTAAATATTAAATAGCACAAATTCTAATCTAACTATTAAGTGAATTTGCATATTTGCAGGATATCATCTTTAATCTTAGTCTTAGTCTTAAGTTGAGTTATTTATTTCCTTCCTTCATTTGTAAATCAGGGAATTTGAATATCCTAGATTACGAGCTTCGTTATTCAGTCTAGCATAACGTAGAAGTAAATGATGTTAGCAGAAGGAACGAAATTACACTGTCAGCAAGGACTACAATCACAAGCAGCTCGCCCTCCTACAAATCTTGAATTTTGTCACATTTTACTTTGGTTTGTAGCTGATTCTTCAGATAATTGAGGGGTGAGCAAATTGAAGAAAAGCACGGATTGTGATTGAATTAGGAGATACGTACCAGAAAGAGCCTTGATTCGAGATCGTTCAAAGAGTCGTGAGGATGCGTTCCCACCATCGTAGTCTAAGTCCTCAATGACGTCTTGCTGGAGCTGGGGGTCCCAGCGGACATTCACACTGATGTCGGTCGTCATTTCTCAACCAGATTTCTCAGAAATCCCTTCCTGAAAATTATAAAAATAGAACCAAATAATTTCCTATCCCTTTATATTATTCAATCTTCTTGAGATACGATATATGTATCAAAACAACAGAGAAAACCAAATTGCTTTTGACAGGATTCACTCAACAACATTACAATACAAAATACAACGATTGGCATCTTACTTACTACACTACTACTTGTAAACTTGTACTTCTGTATGCAACGATTCTTACGATTTTCAAAATAGTAACAATTAGGTTCAGATATGATCCGTTTGACCGTCTAAAACTCGGAGTAGGTTTCGGTGGTACAACATAATAACATTAGCAAAATGTAGTCTGCTAAAATAGACGTTTGCACGAATGCATTTCGCTTTCCCGAGAAATAGGTACTTAAGTACTATTTTCAGCGCTTCCTCATTATCTTCATCACGAATCACGACTCACGAAACAAACTACGGTCTTATAGCTATGTACAAGTCGAACAGAGAGGCTACACCCAAAAAGATATATCCATTACGACGTTCTATCCCAGTTCATTGTCATTTGCTTCCACGCTGAAAACGCACGGAAGCCTGGTTGAATAAACTTCAGAATATTACCTCCCACTACACACAGATGATGCGTCATGATGCGTGCTTTAGTTCCACTTTCCAGTATCTGTTGGCTTGTCAGTTCAACATAATAGTATTTTTTAGTGCAAATGCAAATACAGTAAGTAGCATATTAAATACATTACGTTAATATTTACGCACAATTTTATCTGTGATGTGGTACAACATGGTAGAGTCTTCTGTCTCTCGTCATCTAACAAATCGGTCACAGAAGCAAAGCAACAACAGAGACAGAAGCTATAGAATCTGCCCGTCTCGCCATTCGTTTCGTTCCAGTAACCAGCAGCAATCTGCCTATGCATTATGATATGACCATTGACTAAGCTATAGTGCTTGTGCACATCTACTTCTACTCTATTGCAGCTTTTAACTATTACATAAACCAGGCCGTGACATAATAGTTATTATATTATATATTCTTCAGCCCTGCAATAACTACAATTCTCAATTCTGACTGGTTCATCCCACACCAAAAAAGAGCAGAGATAGGAAGAGCATACTTAAAGAGCCTTCCCTGCTGCTCATCACCTCACCATCATCACGGGAAAAAAATCGTACCATGAAGGTCAACTTTACAAAAGTGCTGATGCTATTACTTTATTGCCTTCAAACACAAAACAAGGCTTGCCTCGTCTGACTAATGTTTTTTGACGGTTCGCTTATTTCATTACTTACTATATTCAACAGAACAATATGAAGATTGAACAGACCACAACAGGCCCTTATACGTTCCCTTTCCGTTCCAGACCAATGCAGTATAATATTAAGTACCGAATTTCTAACTTAGAAATAGTCCAACAACTACAGAAGCAATATTTCAAATAGTACTTCCCAACCATGGGGAAATAGAAATTCACTTCTACTTTTACTGTACGTATTACTTATCCTGTTTATCAAGACAAGCTTTGCACAGTAAAACAGAATATTAGTCAATTGAAATCATCATCAAAAGCCCTTCCAACTTCCAACCAGCCCATCCCACATCGCAAATGAAGGCATATCAGCCACAGCCAAGTGAGCAGCCTGAGCAGAGCCAGCGATCTCGTCTTCCTCATAAATATTGGCCCTGGATCTTCATTTGCACTTTATTATATGAACCAAGCCACGATGATCATCCTGCATCAGTGCCCCGTATAATTATAATTACCTATACACGCAACGAAAGACTATCTTGAACAATACAACCAAGTTGAACTAGCAATAATAAATATACAGATATGACCATGCCAAATAGTTCGCGAATAAAAGAGTACTTACAAGGAACGAGGTGTGATGTAACACGCCGAATCTCATGATTTGATCTTCAAGATTTGAACCAAACTTGGATGATGTGTATCAGATATCAGGCATAATATTTCAATCCTACTATTATGTATGTACATATTATGTAGTATATATAGTATGTAGTATGTGTGTGGAAGAAAATACCTTCCTTTTCCTTCATCGAAGCTTTAAAAATTAAAATTGCAAAACCCTCCCGTACCGTTAACGCTTGCGTCTCAATATATATCAGGTATGTAGGGTCTTTCGATTTCGCCAAATTCCAAGACAGCAGGTTTCGTTTTCGAATAGAATAGAAAATAATCCTTCGTTAAATATAAGTACTGAGTCAGCCTGAACCTAAAGTCGACATGGTTTGATTCTCGGAATCAATTCTTGTATTTTTTAAAATATCCTTTGTTTGGATTTATTAGATCAGGTCATTAGAGTCTAGGATCGTTCATAATTACATTTAGAAATAAATAGATCAGTAAGGCAAGATTTTGCGAAGAAATACAAATATTGTGAAGCTGCACTGCTACCGGTTCCGGTTAATCCTTGTACAGTATTGTATGTACAAGCCGGTAAGGGTAAGAGCAACTGAGAACTTAGAACTTGCGTTAGATATCCATCCAACATTATACTATGCATCAAATCATCAAATGGTGTAAGATTCGATAAGCAAAAAAATCAAATCAACCATAATTATCAGGTTCATCGCTCATTTTCTCCTGCTCTCATTTCAAATTGAAGTGCACAGTGCACTTACTTAACTCACAATCACAACTCACTCACCTTCAATTGAGCTCAAAGCTCAACCACCGCTTTATGTACGCCCGTCCTCCCTTTTAATATTTTATAATCAATTTTCTTGCCGAATTTAAGTGAAGTGAACGCTGAACTACCCCCTCCTGAGGCAATGCAAAATTACAGACTTACGCATTAGCAAAATTACAGACTAACCTGTGCTACAAGCTTCAATTATAGTATATATCATACAAAACACATCAACCAAATTAATAAAACAATGGTCAGGAAACACCTGGCCCAATCTTCAATCTTCACTTCACACTCGGCTAGTTTTACCGGAATTTCCCCAAAACACATTGAAAATTCGAACAATTGCTTATGGAAACATTACACATTTACAGCAGCAGAGCGGAGTAACTTAATTCGTATTTGACGCGTTATACTTTCCCTAAACCATTGATACACTTCAGTTGTCAGTCCAGAAGCTATAAGCTAAATAAGTTGAACTGAGTAAATTGTGAGCCGAAAGTTCCGTCATCTCATCATCATCAGTAATCAGTACAACAACGGTATTGAGTAGTTAGTTTCAAAGAGGAAGCATGAGTACAATAATAGGGCAAAAGAAACGGGAAGTAGGTATAAGTGCTGGATGGCATGGGACCGAGGCGGAAGTTAGCCATTAAGGTAGTGGGTAGGTAGGTAGGTAGGTAGGTAGGTAGGTATTACATTGTGCTTTGTATTCTAATCCTTGAACAGAATAGCTTTACCTGTCAGGGTTCAGAATTGTTTGGATTGAAATTGAAGTTGAAAATTCTCAAATCTCCGCACTGACACGACGCACGCACACTCACCCATCCTAAATCCTGTGTTTTATCTTAACCGCACATTAAACAAAGCCCAGATTAATTCAATACAGCTAGCACAGTTAATTTCTGAACGCAAGAAATCAAAGGTAGTATCCATCCGACGTTCCTAAACCGGAAAAGAAGCGAATACAAGTTGTACGCTCATGTATATTTAGAGATCTTGCTTGCTGTTCATGGCAAAAATTCACTGGGGTCAACAAATCTAAGATCACGCATAAAGTAGAGGCAAAAAGTAAGGTTGGGTCAAACACACAAACACACTGACCACATGGCTACGATATGCTACATGCTACCTCCTATGCGGATCTTGGGTTTGTAGCTCAGTGTCTTTCTTTCTTGCTGTTGACACTAATTACTAGCGAAATACTATTTATGAATCAATCAATCACCGCATGATTTAACAAAAGTAATTAAAAAACTCCGTTATAAGCTGATCAGACAAAGTGGATCTGATCTGATACACATACGCATATCCCCATTACATGGGAAACAAGATTAGTCAACGAACCAGCCACATTAAGCTCTTTAACCTTAGCCTAAGTTATCCTTGACTTTTCCCCACGACTTTTGTCAAATGACAATCACGTTGCAATGCATATCGAATTCGCTAAGCTGATATACTTATGTATATCAGACGATAAAATGCTGAACATGCATGCACTGCGTATAAATTACATCAGGATCTAGATTTTACATACATGGTTTAAGAATTTTAAACTACTTACACACAACTACACAAAGCACCATGGAGGTTAGGTATGGCATATGGAGAAAGCAGGGGTGAATGAGAGTGAACCCATTCCATTTTATTGGCTTCACAACTTCGATCTTGGAATTCAGTCAGTCAGAGCTTCCGAGAAATTTACACAAATTCATTCAATTTCCGGAGCAGGCGTGTAATTATATATACTGTATACCTAACCTAACCTATATATACTGCATACTAATAATTCCATTCCAACAAGTCATTGAGGTAGATCGCTGCTATGCTTCTCAAAGCAGATTTTGGAGAACGCATCCTGGTTTGCTATTTGAATTGGGTATCTTACAATGTCATTGTTTGTCTCCTTCGCTGCTGCCCTAAGGTCGAACCGATTTTTCGTGATGTGATTCTGGAACGCTCAAATTACACTACATCTATATGAAGTATGAATGAAGTGAATGAATGGTGTATGGTGTATTATCTCCATCCCACCTACAGAATTGTCGATTCTCGAGCTAAAGTGGCAATTTTCTTGACTAGAAGAGAAGAATTCATGAGATAAACTCCAACTGCCTGAAGTAACGAGACCTTGAAGCACAGTCTGTCATACAGAGTAGAAGATAGGCTTTGTCTTTGTGCCAGTAGTGTGTATAACGAGGAGAGAAAGCCTGGGTGAAAGTGAAAAATATGAAAGTCTGTTACCACCATCATCGTCGTTTGCTCAGCAACTGAGCCTTGAATAGATGTTATAATGCCGTCCATACAGATAGAAAGAAACTGAGACTACAGCAATGAACTCGCCATTCATTCGCCATATGCCGAGACCAGAGAGGAGAGTACCATACTAAAAATACCATACCCGCCCGCCGCCGCCTGTGCTACATTATTGATTAGACTTACACCTACTCTACTTTTCCGATCCGTATGTCCGACCAAACCAAATCCTGACTCGAGGTTCGGTTCTGCCTACTTTTTACTTTGTCAACCGAACTTTTGATATGGCCGCAGCAGAAGTAAGTAGAATAGACGTCTCACTCCAACTTTCAACTTGACATAAGTCTCAACAGAAGGTGTAGGTGTTACATACAAACAATACGACTGAAAATTTAATGCTGTGCACAAAACTTATCCAGAATAAGGAAACACGTTGCGCATCTGTCTCAGTTTCCTCATGAAATCCTACCTCGCATTCTTTGCATATAGTAGCTAGTACCTATACATATTGCAGTAAGTACAGTACATACAAAGCGAATAATCTAAAAATCTATGTAGTAGCATAGCATTATTCGTTACTATAAATACGTAAGTACATTAATATTCAATCTTCAGTTAATTTAGCTGGTTGATGGCAACTATTGCAACGGTGCAACGCACCACCTACCTGACAATAAAATGTGAACGACTTCATCTTTAAGATTTTCCAGTAAGTATTGGCCTACGAGCCTGCTGGTTTTTCATCTGTGTCGAATGTCTACAAACACAAAAGCCTAGCATACCTTACTTACCTACATCCTACATCCTACCTGATACCTGATAGAGTTGAACGAGGAATTCGTGTGCAGTATTTCTATTTCTTGTTTTATTAGCGGCATAAATGTTACGTCACGATCAGACATCAGACGTTTCTTTATAGCCTCGAGTCGGATCGAGAATAAAGAAGAGGTGTATTATTGTTTTGTTCAAGCTCGATTTGTGCATCTAATTTGCAAGTGACTGGGTGGCTGCTGGCTGCTGCTGCAGTATTAAATTAAGCATTACATGAGAAATAATACAGAAGTAGAGGAGGAATGCAAATATTTGAGTCTGTGTTGGCATACCCTATATTTAAAGCGCTTAAGAAAGTACTTATGGTTGCAGTTGTGTATGTGTTGCACCTTGCACCTCGTGCAACTTATCACAATTTCAACCACTTGCAGTCGTAGTTACTGCTTTTAGTCACGTGAAATGGGGATATGAATCCACGATGTATGTTGAAGTTGAGCATGCTCTGAAATAAATGCTAAGTATTTGAAATTGAAAATTCTAGCAAAAGGAAGATTTACGTTGGTCGAGTGCAAGAATTTCCACCTTATTGTTTCGGGAAAAAGATGTGGGTGGGGAATGTTCTTCATAATGTCCCCTCCTGTCCTTCCTGGTAATTTTTTATGCCTCGAACAGGACAAAAGTAAAGAGCGTATTGGATAAATAATGTGGTCAAAAGAAGTTCAGAAGCAGGTCTGTATCTTGTCATCACGAGGGAATCCCGTTAATAATGGAATATTGACACAATCAAGTTTGAACTGAACACTGAACAATTGTTAACACGTTGATAAAAGGTTGAAAGATGAAACGGTTGAGAAACATTTTAATTCATGATTCATGATGATCATACTTTCCTTAGCAAGTATAACAAGCGTGTGTATTTTTCATAACGAATAATATGCTTGTGCATTGTGCACATTTAGCTATGGAGCATTCAGTTGAAGTTGAAGTACTTATTAATTAGTGTCCAAAATGTATAGTGCGAGTCGGCTGACTAAAATTCAAGATCATTTCATCCAACTCCCGATCACGATCCTGATCGGAATTCTGCTGTTTGTAATGTAAGCCGAAATTAGAAGTATAGTATGTTATTACTTAATTATCACACATCTTTATAGTTCAGATTTAGAATTTCGACTCAGTGTGTTGGAAGAAGTAGCAGACAACAGACAAGAGCTACAAGGACGAGAGGGTTTGGGATTCATCAGCAATTCTCATAGTAATGAATGATCCCGAATATCTTCGGCTTCCCCTCAACAAATCCGAAAGATGTGAAGATTGCTGGAAGGCTTCTTTGAACCAAAAAACGAGAAGATGGATATTTTAGGGAGTGGGACATGAGACATGTATGTACGTACACGTCTGTATGACTTAAACTT